>VXAL01003308.1:501836-552067 GCA_013399475.1 Chauna torquata | reverse complement strand
TTTTTTTCTTCTTTTTATTTTTCCTGGGCTAATTCAGGCTTTTTTTTTTTTTTTTATTAACATCACCATGCAGGGAAAAGAGGGACCACTCTTTGCTTCTCATCCCCTCACAGCACGCATCTCCCAAGCTCTCCATGCAGATAGCATCATTTTCCATGAGGCAAAGGCCAGCCTCTATTTCTTGGCTGCCTCCTGGGGCATTTACAGCTGTGCAGAGCTGCTGCCAAAGCACAGCAGAGCCTTAATGCCAGCTCCTTGTGCCCCAGCCAGTTTGAAACACTTTATCATGGAAGTCCCTAAAGGGAATTAAGCACAAATGTGATGTTAAACACTGTATTAAAGGCAGTGGGGATTACTCACCTGCTCAAAACTAGGCTCATGTTTATTTTCTTTGCCTAGTCAGCACCTAAGTCATTGCACTGCTATTAGTAATAGCAGAGTTTTGAAGTTAATAATGCCTGTTAGCTGTATTAAATTTCTAGCTGTGCATTCCCACGGTGCAGCACACTGGGAAGGAGCTGGGAACGCACAATTATTCCGGGACTCAAGGAAGCTGTGGGCAATTCTGTCTTGCAGTGCTCTAGCACGTGTGCAGGGGGGTTCCAGCGGCGGGTTGTGGTGTGCCAGGATGAAAATGGATACACTGCAAATAACTGTGATGAGAAAACCAAACCCATGGAGCAGAGATCGTGCGAGTCCGGCCCCTGTCCTCAGTGGGCTTACGGCAACTGGGGAGAGGTGAGTGCGCTGTTAATCCTGTTCTCCCTGTGCAGGGTAAGGTTTTCACTAGTAGGTGGCTGAAAAATGGGGGAGAATGGGGAAATCACAGTTAGAAATCAGAAATATTGGAGCATGAAAGGCAGCCTCTGATAAATGAGTGAGCCCTGGTAACTGCTTGGTGGTGTTTTCGATTCCATTTGTCATGGGAAAAATTTGTTTCCAGGCAAAAGCAAATTCTACAGAAATTGAGGTTTCTTTTTTTAAGATATGTCTAGTTTAACTGAAGGCCTTTCTTTGTAATAAAAACACTGCTCCCTTCTGAAAATTCATCTGGGACAAGCAGTTAGAGACGTTAACCTCTGATATGCCTCTTGGTCTGGCAATATCATTGTGGAGCAGTGCACATGGCTGTGGGGAGAGAGAAGCTGATGCCACATCATCATACGCTGCTTGGGGGAACGTGGCTGGAGAGGGTGAGGTGCGAACAGAAACAACCCTGGGGTCTCCAGAGAGCTGTAGGTGCCCAGGTGGTGATTCCTCTGTCCTCTGCTGACTTCCAGTGCACAAAGCCGTGTGGGGCAGGGACAAGAACACGGCTCGTGGTATGTCAGCGCCCCAATGGAGAAAGGTTTACGGATCTGAGCTGTGAAATCCTTGACAAGCCACCGGACAGAGAGCAGTGCAATGTGCAGGACTGTCCTAGAGATGCTGCCTGGAGCGCTGGTCCTTGGAGCTCGGTACGGCCATAAACTCTTTCTCTTTGTGAACCGTTTTGTGGATATCCCGTAACAACAGATATAATTTGCTTCCAACAAGGTGCTAATGCTTCGTGTCTTAAAACTGCACTTAAAGAGGATTATTGACAATATATTCAGAAAAACACCGGTTCAGAAAGGGCTTACATTAGAAGAGCTCGAGTCCTTTAATTTAAAAGGCACTTTCTGCTAAGTAGCCAACTTTGTCCATTTTGTTACACAATGCAGGTGCTGTGCATTATGAGTGTTGGTTCTGACTGAGTTCTTTGCATATGAATTTAAACCTGGCATTTAAGCAGTACCTTTGCATTGAAGTTAAATTGTACTGATATTTAATGGTAACACTGCACTGTACACCTACTGGTTTACAAGTTGCACGTTCTCTGCCAAAAACAAGCTGACGGGGGAAAAAGTGTACTAAATTGCATCGACTTCCTTGCAGGTACAAGTGTGTATAGATGCATGTGCATGTCCCTACCCACCCCACGCACGTTTACGTGGAAACATGTGCGCTTTCACACTCATGCTGTATTTCTACTCCCGTATAAAACATGAGCGTGATGTACTGTGCAAGGGCACCTGTAAGCTATCCTCATGCATCTCTCTGCTTCTGGAGAGTTTGTCTGGCCAGGAGTCTGCTACAGAGATGCTCTTGCGGTGGCCTGTGAGGGTGGAGCGGCCCTGAGCTGGGATCTAGGATGTTATTTTGAGTCCCGCGGCTTTGAAATCCTCCCCGCCCAGAGCGGCAGCCCCCGTGCCAGCACGAGTGCCACGTGGGGTGCCTCTGACGCGCTGGAAACCACAGACCTGCCCGTTTTGGAGCGGCCTTCGAACAAATGTCCGCCTTTAGTGCGTGTTTTGTTATAAGAGCTTTTCAAGAAGATTTTAAAAAAAAAAAAAAGAAGGAAAAAATAATTTGACTCAAAAGCACTTTATAAGAGAAAAAAAGGCCTGTTTATGATGTACTGGACTTCCTTAATTGTCATGGTTTGAAAAGTTGTCTTGCTAGAACATAACCTCGTTAGTTTCTGTGGTTGCTTCAGTAATGCTTACGCCTTCAGTAACGTTTCTCAACATTTTTATCATACCTCAGTGAGTTATGCAATAGCCATAAAACTGCTGGACTAGTGTTTATACGGTGCTTCACCTGTACAAGGGACAGTGATATGAAATGTTTCATTTGAGGTGCTAATGTATCACTTGTGCGCTGATAGTTGGTGCTACAAATGAGTGAGGTGAGCTAAGCAGAGCTAGCAACACGTGCAGCAGCTTTCTCACAGCATTACCAGCTGAGAATTGCTGCTAGCCTTTATTACCTGTGCTGGGACGTTTGCAAGAACCACAGGCGTGGACAGAGTTGTGTTGTGTTTTAGTGTCACTCAGCGTTCAGCCTCTTCACAGCTGTTCAGCAGCAGGCTGGAGGGCTGCATCTGCTCCTCTGTGTTTAAAATGCAGGGTGCAGTCCTGTATTTTGTTTTTTGTTGTTGTTGTTGCTCTGGTTTTTCACCCAGAAAAAATTCCCTCAACTCTACTGAATCTCTTGCCCGTATTAACCTTGGGTTGGCCCACGCTCGGTCTCCTGGGAATAATTGGGATGTTGGGCAAACAGGCAGTGGTTAGGGGCATCCTTCCCGCAGCATCTCCTCCCATCTCCCCGCAGAGACGTGGACCCTGGTGCTCAGCAGCCCCTCGCCTCCCCTTCCCAGTGCAGGGGCCACCGAGCTGAGCTCCAGTCATTGCCGTGAAGTGACTTGATTTTTCAGGTCTTACTACCCAAGTGTCATTTGGCTCTGACACAGGGGACCCCAGAGCTGGTTGAAGACTGCATTATATCTGTGGCGTCAACAGGGCGTCGTGTCCCTCCTGCAGAATGCTCTACATGTGTGTCTACCTCGTGCTACTACTGTAGGTAGTAACGTCCAAATTTTTTCTTTAGTGTGGAATCACCTGATTTGCTTTAGCTCTGTCATCGGTTGCAATCATCATTCTGTAGCTGTACATACTTCATCTGTTTGGATGGAGTGTCACTACCATATTTTTTGGTCACTTTTGAAACAAGAGTATAGTATTAGCTGAAACTTTTCAGCAGTATGGATTTATGTATTTATGTAAAAGTGTATTTATTTTTCCAATATTGTTATTTAATTTTATATAAATATTGCATACATTTACAATGTTTAATGTTAATGTTGAACAGTGAAAAATTAAAGACAAGTAGAATGTAATCATAAATGAATTTGTATAATGATTTCTTGAGTCTTTTGCTAAATTAAGATCATACACTTAGTTTTGGTAACTTTTACTAAACTTTCTGAAATGGTTTACTTTGTTCTCCAACAGAAACTGTCATTCTTAATAATTAAAAAAACACAGTTAAAAGTGTACAAATTATGAAGTTTGGTTAAACTCATTTCTTGCAAGCATCTGATTGGCTTAGCTTCACACAAGTTGGAATGAAATTAGTACTATAAAATACATACAAATTAAAGCCGAGAGAGTTTGAAGAGTCCAAACGTCAGCCCTTAGGCGAAATTCCACTGTTGTTTTATACAGTAAACAAACGATTTTATCTGGCTGGTTAAATCCAGGTTTTAAAGAGATAATTAAATGAATAAACAGATTCCGTATGGAAATGATAATTTTATAATAGGAGACTGGTGAGATGCCTTGTCATTATAATATACGTTCAAAGAGGACTGAGAGGAGGTGATAGTTTTATTTCCTTGATTATTTAAGAACATGTACTTAAACACTGCAGAACTCTAGCCTGTGTGATAGACCTGACTTTTTTATTATAATAATGCTTTAGAAAACATGCAGAGACTGTCACCAGGATACAGAGACTGTTTTTTCTCCTTTGAATGCCTCGTGATGTGAACACAAACGTCTATATGTGCTGTCAAATAATGAGAGGAGATCTCGCCATATTCTTCAGAATGAGGGAGATGTTCATGAAGTATTCATCACTTCACTTAAAACTCAAACCTCAACCCACTCTTCTCGGAGCAATTCAGCTTCTTGCAATAACCTCTGTGAAATTTCAGTGCTGTTGAGTTTACCCTAATATGCACTGTATCCCGATATAATTTGTGAGTAATGCCAGATTCCCTTGTCATGGGCTTCTCAGTCTTTCCAAGTTAGGAAACAGACACAGATAAGGTAAAACAATTATATCTCACAGCACCGTGCCCTGGCTCGGGCGGGTGAGTCGTTTGGACCTCACTGCGGTGGGACAGTAACCACTTGAAGTCGACCCACAGACAATGGGTGGGTGGCTTTCTTCCTAAAGGGTATTGTAATTTTAAAAGTAATCTGCTCTGCCAATTACTTATCGCTCTTTGGTAGCAAGAGTTCGAGCTGCTAATGCAATGGTTGTGTAGCTCATGGTGCCTGGAAAGCTGTGCTGTATGCTTCCCAGCTCTTTATCAAACAGGCAGAAATGCTGCTATCTCATTTTTTGCAGGCCTTTTGATCTAACGTGAAGAATTGGAAGCTTATCATAAAATAATTAGAATATTAACTGGCTAGCCTCCTGTTGCTGTCAATGTGAATTTAGTTTTTGGTTCGGAGCATGATGCTGTAACTCGCTAGCCAGCGCTGGAAGCTGGTGGCATTGGTGGCTTTGCAGGACTTCTTGGCTGTGCGCAGGGACATCGATAATGGCAAAGTCTTTCTGGAGAAGTGGGAGGTGTGAGGACTGCCTGGCTAACAGCCCTGCCAGGAAGCTGGCACACAGGAATTTTAATCTGAAAATGGGTGTCAATGCGAAGTTCAGGTTATTTGTATTTAATTCTGTCAAAACCCCAACCCGTTGTTTACAAAATGCCCTCCCCATGAAGCTTGCTGGAAATAGGCTGTTCAACAGCGATATTCTCCATGTTGTTGTTCTGATAATATTCTTAACAGGCAGTATGTCAGCTCTTGCTAAGGCATAACAGATAACCAGAGGCAGATTTGGTTGTAAGTGTATATAACTCTGCTGTTCTCCTCCCTTCTGCAGAAAACGAATGTGCTGTGACAGCAGCATTACTGAGCTGCCGTGCGATTCTTTACACATGTTTTTGCAATAACAAAGCTATCCTTGAAAATGAAGTGATAGACACGCTGAACTCTCCAGTCACTCAGTGATTCCCGTTGCTTTTTCTGTCCTTCATTCATATGATGTTGGTTCAGGCTCTGAGGCTGTGGCAGCAAGTCTGTACTTCTGTGTAGCGCCAGGGATTGTCAGAAAACAAATAACAACAATCCTGCCCTCGGGAGCCTTTGGGGGGAGGACAAATGTTGCAGCAGCAGAGGAAGGCTGCATATAAGGTTCCAGCACCCATAACCCAGGCAGGGGGGTGCATTGTGTGGCTTGCACGTCTTTGGAAAAACATGTAGAAGTAGATGCCTTAGTGAAGATTTAATAAAGCTGACACCAAATGAGAACTTTGTAGCCTATGGATATCCCCAGCGATCTGTCTGAAGCTGTCACCGTCTCAGAGCTGTTTACTGTTCGCTCAGACTGGCCCACCAAAGCTGTCGTCTCCCTTGGGTTCCCGTCTGTCTCCTCTTTAGGGTCAGTCAGACCTACTGACTGCAGGGACTGCCACTTTGGTGTGCTGATAAAAGGCAGCAAGTTGTCTGCTTTGGTTCCCCCGACAGAAAAAGGCCTTTGACAGTGCAGACCTCTTTGCTTCTGTTTAAAAAAAGCCAACCAGACCCACATCAGCCCGTCCCTGCTCTGTGTCATCTATCCAGAGCATGCCAGTGCCCAGCTTCACCCACTCCCAAAACCGCCCGGGGTGGGCAGAGCCGCGCCAGCCGTCCTACCGCCTGCCTCTCGGCTGCCTCGTGCGCTTCCCAGAGCTGGTCCCAGAGGGTAAACGCGGCTGGGGGTTTTGTTCGTGGCGCTGGAGCTCGGCGCTCCTGCGGGGCGGCAGGGATGGATGCTGCTGCAGCCCTTGCCTCAGCCCAGTGCCTGCTGCCCGGCCGAGGCTCAGGGCTACAGCTGCTGGCCCGAACCTGGGCGCGGGTGGGTGAAGCCTGTGGTACTCAGTTTCCTGGCAGAGGAACAACACTTTATTCCTCTGTTGTTGCTGTAAGATTTCCAATTTTTATTTTCCTTTCCATTTTTGCTGTTTGCCTATTATCACCAGTTGTCTTTTATTGCCACTTCTCCTTAAATAAGGAGAACCACATAGACACGCTTTCACGTATCAGTTCTGCTGTCCAGTTTGATAGTGTCGATGTTCTGTCGATGCTCTGAACGCAAGCATCAAAGCCCACCTGCTGCACCGCAGGTGGGGACCCCACTGCGGCACTCTGGGCTTAGCACCAAGCATGCACTTACGCGCTTCGCTGCATCAGCTCCTCGCAGGGTTGGCTTCCTGCTGCTTAGCTCTGCTGTTGCAGTCCCCGTACCTCTGTTGCAGGGACCCCTTAGTCTTTGCACCTGATGTGATCTGGCCTGGTGGTTTAATCTAATGTCTGTTGGGTTGATGGAGAAGTAAAAGGAATAGGTAGGAGTGGCCTCTCTAACCTCCCCAGTCCAGTGGCTGAACGCTGGGGAAGTGCCAGGGTATGGGCTGCAGAAAACAGCCAGTTCGTCTGCTCTCCTTTGCAATTCTCTCCTATTGCCACTGCCAGAGGCAGAAGCCAGCTGGACCAGCAGCCGGACTCAGGAAGGGTATTTTCTTGTATCTTGAAACTCTTCTTTTCCCCCCACCCCCCAGTGCTGCATCTCTTCCTGGTTCCTCAGTGCTCTTTCCCAGTCAGAGCAGGTAACTGCATTAGTAATCACTGATGTTTCCTACCCTACAAATAGTCCAGTCCGTGCTTCTGTCGTAACCTACTGTAAAGTACTTGCTTTTCTCCTCCCCGAGCGAGCAGGTCTCTCCTCCGCCCTGCCAGCAGCTCCCCTTGGGATGTTCAGGGCAGCCCTGAGCACAGGGGTGGTGAGACGCCGTGGCGGGGGAAGGCTGCAATTCGTGTGCCTCCATGGCTGCCTTGTATGCTTCCCTTCTTACACGTTTTCTCAGTGAGATGGTTGTTTTCCAGGCTATGCACAGCTGGCCTGAGCTTGAACAAAAGGTTGTGGGATTTCTGTGGCTTCAGTCCCCGTGTCATGGTTGGCCCCTCCATGGCTGCTGGCAGACCTGCTGTACACACACGCACGCTCTCACATAGGAAAAATAAGCAATAAATAAAATGGCAATTTCTGGGAACATTTGTCTCCCAAAGCACCAGCTTTCTGTGCAGTGGTTGAAATCTGCGTCATACTGCAGCAGACGCATCGGAGCAGAAATACACTTTCAAGGATGAGCTGTGAAGTTCAGCAACTTCCAGCAGATCCCTGGGCTGGGAGTTGGGAAGTCTATGTGTATTTTTGCCCATGTTCCAGGTTCCCACTCTATACAACAAACTCCAATAATTGCTGTAGCTCGGACCCTAGGGGTTGTAGCATTTAGAAACAAGAATGTGCAATGATGAGGGATGCTAAGCACAAAGATATTTACTGTGTTTCTAACTTTCATGGTGACTGATTTGTGCAGTCATTAAGGAAAAACAATGTAGTTAATCTTGCTCCAAAGGCACTTAATGCTCTATTCATGTTTTGATTTTTACTAGCTCACAGGGAAGGTGAGTGAGCCAGCAGCATGCGTAAAAATCTGTCTGATGCCCAAGACGGTATGCAGGCTGGCAAAGTGTTTGGTCACCGGTGTGCATTAAGCCAACATTTTTTATTTTTTTTATTTTTTTTCTTTATATAAAACCGGGGAGCAAGAAGCAACCCCTTGCTCCTACAAGCACCTGGTGTGATGCATACCTGTGAAATAGGGCTGGCATTCCTTGAGGAACTCTTTATTTTGTGTTTCTCTCCATCCAACACAGAGAAATCCTATCCTTGAATGGTACTTCTAAGTGGTATTATAATACAACTGCTCACTAAAAAAATGAGGTGTCAGTTAGCCTAGGCTGCTTGCTGCTTCAATTGCTACCTTTTTGAAAGTGCCACAGCATGGAAAATAGGCTCCATCAGCCCCTTCCACCTCCCATTATGCTGGCTTCCTTGGGTAGCTCACATATTTCCTCCTAACTTGAGGAAAAGACGTCCAACACATCCCTCCCTGGAGATACCTGCAGTCGCTGTTGGGTGGCTTTTGCTTGTTTACTGTCCAATAGCCTGGAGTGGGGCAGGGATGCAGCTTTTAAGGCAGGCTCTGCTCACAGTGCTGCTGATTTCTGCACCTGGTAAAGTCTTTGTAGGGGTTGTATCAACAGTGTGGGTGGTGAAAGAGAGGGAGAAGGTGTTACTTAGCAGATGGATGCTGTAGAAGAGGAGATGCATGGTTTCTCCTGCTTCTGCAGGTATGTGCTTCCCATATGTCCTGTGAGGATCCCCAACTCAGGGAAATTATTGTAGTGGCTTAAGTGCTCAGGATGTTAAACCTGAAGCGTTAAAGAACCTCCACCCACAAGCATCCTTTCCTCTGGGGCAGTCTCTGCTGCTGCAGGAACGGGCTCCAGGCACGCCAGCCTCTTCCCTTCTGCTGCGGCAGCCCGAGGACTGCGAGCCGGTGGGTGCTGCCCCGCGAATGGCACACAGAGCCAGGGCGAGCCAGCGCGGATGTCCCCTCCCGATGTGCCCGGGGTGAGGAGGGGACACGGCCTGCCCTTATGTGCTGCTCCTCGGGACGTTTCCACAGCGCTTTCTGGACAATGCTCACAAACATACTTGGGCTATACCCCCCAAAGAAATCCCTAGTGTTAATGCCTTTTTTCAGTCCTCCCAGTTCTCTGGGAAGCCAGCATGGATTAAGCATTTCTAAAGGTTCTTCCAAACTGTAGGGCAATGCTTTGCTTTGTTGTGCTTATGTCTCCGGTCTAGTTGCCCTCCCTTGACAGTGAGACGGCTATTCCCTTCTAGTGCACAAGTATCAGACTTATTTTCTGACCTTTTACCAGATAAATTCACCAGGACCACGTGCTCTCAGCAGCTGTGTGCGTTAAGGTGCCTCCCTCCTGCAGTTTTGCAGGAAAAGAGCCATCCGGAGTGAGTCCTGCCCTGCACGCCCCGTCGGCACGGTCCTCTCGCTGTGCCCACACGGCCGGGTGTGAGACACGCTAACGCAGATGGGTGGAAGATCAGGGTTGCAAAGCAACCAGGAGCAGGTATTGCCTAAACAGCTCCGAAACTGCACAGCCACTGGAGAGTGCACGACACAGAGCTGCGTGCTGGGGTTGTCCCGCTGAAGTCTGAGGAGTTACCTGCTAAAATACCTTGCTGCTTTGAAGCTAATTAAGTTAGTTTGGATGCCACGGAGCCTTTGTTGCTGGATAACACACACAGGCCCAGGCATTTTAAGGCTTCCAGTAAGGGCTCAGCTGGCTAGGAACAATCCTGGCTTGCCTTGGTGGTTTGTCTTCTGATGTCCTTTGTGCTCAAGCGACTCTGGAGGTACAGATGTCATAGGGCTGTGTCAAAGTTTCCAGCATGCGGTAGCTACGGCATAAGTTGTAGTAGGAGGCTGCTGTACGCTAATGGGATGCTGAAATGTCGCTACAAGGGTGCGCGGCTGGACTCTGCTGGCAGTGGGAGAAGTTTGCTGACGTCCAGGAGCGCAGCTCCTAATGCAAAGGGGATGTAAGAGTGTGAAACAGCATTGTAGGACTCTGTAGTTTTTCGTTTTTATTTCTTCTAGCACATGTTCCTGCTCAGATTGTTGGAAAGGATGAATGAGGGCTTAGTTATGAGCCCTTACTTTCCATGTAATCCTTAATGTGTGGAAATCTAAACCTACAAGGATTGATTTTAATTTCCTCTGAAAAGTTGCTCCTGGCAGAATTTGATAAAGACATTTTTAGTCTAATTCTTCCCAGCCCTCACTGCTGCCCTTCCCAAGCTATCTGAGCATACCTATCTTGGGGAATTCATTTGGTTATCACCGCAGCTTGCATTCATTATCTTGAATACCTCCCAGATCGTCAATGCACGGGGTCTGGAAAAGCGGTCTGACAGCATTTTCTGAAACTTTTCATTTTTGGTGGAGAATTTACCCAGACTCTCACCACGAATTTGCTTTTCCGCCCCATGTTTAGCTGCACATTCAGTGCACAAAGCTAAGAAGAGCAGAGCCACTCCATCGCTTTTGGGGCTCTGTGCTGTATGTTTCCTTTCACCAACATTTGCTCATTGGTGCTGGGGGCTGGTGACACACCGTCAGCGGCACGGCCTCAGCACGAGAGCCGCTGCAGGAGGGTCAGAACCTGGGACTAAACAGCCAGCAGCTGTGTACAAGTTTTTGAGAGCTTTTTGGGTATATATTCTCATTTGTGGTTTTTTTTTTTTTTTTTTCCCCTGCTACTAGCCCAGTGAATCAGGTAGCAGTCTTCTTATTCTGAAAAGGTCTTAATGAACAAGATGTACCCTCATCTTCCAGAAAGTCTGAGTAGGAAATGCAGTGAGGGGTTAGTATAAAGCAATTTGCATGTATTTGGTAAAGTAGAATAATCTTCATCATTCCTGAACTCTGAAACAGAAAACAAATTTTTGTGGAAACAAAAATACAAGCTTGCTGCGCTGGAACAAAGCACTGCATTGCAGGAGAGATTTAGCATCATGTTCTGACCTTTCTGGAAACAGTTGATATGGAAATATTTTTCTTGTATTTATTTAAAATTTTTGGTTGCATTTATTTAAACTAAGCAGAATATTTATTTGAAAAAATCAGCAGCGTACCAATCCACGGTTCTTGGCATGTTCACAAAACTAATCATGCAATAAGCATAATTCCCTTAAATCTATGTTCAGATGCTTTGATCCTAATGCTATAGGAAAGTCCTTTTGTTCTTATTGTCCATACAAAGCACGAGGTGTGACTGCGATCATTTTAGGAGATAATAAAGATGAGTGCAAGAGGAAGGTTTACTAGAGTCTTTAGTGCAATTGCTATGGCTGATTTTTTGAAATTGTGCTTCTCTGTTATGTCACAATCTTTTGTTTTGTTTTGTTCGTTTTTTTCTTTTTTTTTTTCTTTTTTTTTCATTTTTAAGAAACACCACCACATGTTGTTTTCGTGCCATCCTGCTTGCCAGGGAGAGGAGCATGGCTGCCCTCCCAGGTCCACCCAGGGGTGCTGATATTTGTTGCCATGCCTCTACCACAGGCTGGAAACAGCATTTCAGAGTAACATTTTCGAGCACTTTGGCAGAGGCAGGTTGACCATGGGCATGTCCAAGTGCACGTGATCCTCGACTCTAGGGAGCTGGTCAGTGAAAAAAGTCGATACAGTACCTTGGCTATACCTTCAGGGCTGGATCCAGAGACAATTAAAACCAGCAGGAGTCTTTCTGTTGACTTCAAAGAGCCTCGGATGAGGCTGGAGGCTGCTGTTCCACGGAGATCCACCCGTCCACCCCCAGTACTTTGAAGTATTTTCTACAGGGAGAGGGAGAAAGGAAAGAAAGAAAGAAGTTTGTGAAAGGAGTGGTTTTTGTCTGTGCTTTTCAGATGTTTAAAGAAGGCAACGGCAACACTTACCTCACTGTGGCATTGTTACTGATAGATGTTGTAAGCGGGCAGCGGCATTTCCAGCAATGAGAAGAACCCTGCTAATGAAATGCAAAGTTTTTCCAGGGCCAGAAATAACTGACGAGGGTGATCACAGTAGCTAGGTGTATTGCTTCCCGAGTCACGTGGCGTTGAGGTTAAGCGTGCTATTGAATTATTTTGTGCATGTGGCTCACATATGCTTAAAATTTATGTGCCAAATAAAATTTGGAAATACCTGAGAAGAATTAGAAGGCAATTATGAGGTAGGTTCTTTGCAGAGGAATTTTCAGACTCTGATACTTGGTTGCATCAGGTTATTCAGCCTCTCTTTTCTGTCAGTGCAAATGAGATCATAGCTCACGTGTATGAAACCAAATGGGTGTCTTAGATCTAAAAACATACAGCTGCCTAGCTTTAATGTATATTAAAGGCAGACATGGAAATGATTAATTCCAGCATCTTGAGAATTAAATTCAAGTATTAACAAAATTAGTTTGATTGTGCCTCAAACTCTAAAGGCACCAAAATGCGAACGTAGACCTGCCATGTTTTGGCATGGGATGCCAAGATAAATGTCAGAATCTGGCTCCACACCAAAGTTAAGCAATTTGTAGAAGGGGGATAGCAATTTTGGAAATCACTGGTACCATATTTGCAAGATCAAATGTTTATCAAACACCTTCGCTTCCCCAGAAACGTACTTGTGTTGTTGCATGATGTTGTTATTCTTCCTTTAGAATAAGTACTGGGTCCAACGTATTTTTTTTATTAGAGAAAACATGCGCTTTGCTTTACTGGCTTGCGATGTGGGGCAAGATGGAGTCCTGATCAAGCATGTGAATTTATGCTTTAGTTTTGACTGTCCCCTTAAAGTGGTGTCAACCTGCATGGAGAGCGCTTACTGAGGAACACTTGAATTTTTGTTAAAGTACCGCTATTGGCATTTAGTCCAAAGTCACTAAATGGGTGGACATACTAGAAGTTTATAACTCGGTTTGGTAGGACTTGATGTTTCCTTCTTGCTGCTGATGTTCAGTGCCTGCAGAGAGATGTTGAAAGAATGGAAAAATGAACTTCTGATGAAATTTGAAGGCTTATAAAAATAGCATAACATTAACTCAATCTTTTTTCCTATTGATACTAAAAAAAAAAATGGTTTATGAATCTCAATAACTTGTGAAAGTCTTATTTTGGAACAAGGGACAGCACTTCCTCTGTTTCCCAGTGCAAGGTTGAATGTTGGTCTTCGGGTTTCTTGGCCTATCTTGAAATAGCAGCTGGGCTGAGGAGGTCTCAGAGAAAGTCTCCTGGGTTTCTCCCTGTGCCACGGGGGAGCAGCGCTGCAGGGGCACGGTGGCATTTTGGGGATGCTCCATGCACATGTGCAGGTAGAGAGCAGCGTTCAGTGTTTTCAGCAGGAAAACGGACCCAAGCACTGTCCCGTCACCTTCACAAGCAACGTGAGCTGGGGGCTGGACTGTGGAGATAAAATCCCATGGGCAGCCCAGTACAGGCCTGACGCTCAAGCAGAGCAGGTCAGAGCCTGATGTCCCCATGCCATCTTCACCAGCACATCCCTCAGGGGATGTGGGGACGGGGGCTCAGGGCCAGACTGTGCCACCGGTGTCTTGTCTTGTGGGTCATTCTTATGCGGCCAGATCTGTGTTGACCTCCTAAATGGCCCTTAAATCCCATTGACTTCAAGGGATGTTGACTACCTTTGTTGATCTGTTAGTGGTCTTACAACAGGAAAACAGCCTTTTTTGGGGCATCGCTTTTATATATAAAAAGCTTTTATACAAGCTTTTAAGCAGCAACATCTGATCTTATGAGTTACATCCCTCTCTCTCCACGTTTGCTTGAGCTTTTCCATTTTGGAGCAAGTTACTGCTCTCTCGCTGTTTCTTTGTATACCTCTTAACACAATAGGGGCTGAATGATTTGGAAGTAGTGCTGTAATTTAAAATAATCACAGCTGTCAATGCAAGTGCCAATTTCTGGTCTAATGGATCTTCCAGAACTGCGACATATATAATCTGTAGTTTGTTAGGTTTCAAATGTATTCATAGGCTGGGAAGAGTTTGGGCTGTAATTTATTTCTTAGCAAATATACTGATGGAGTAGCTCCAAAAAGAAGGAAGAAGCTTTATCTCTGCATGTTTGATCCTTTCTGAAAAGAAAGCAGAACATTTTATATTGAGAGATGGTTGGAATAGTGTGTTTGTGCTCAAGGATTGAACCAGGATGCCTGTGATACAGCATCTAATGAGTTGCATAACACATAATGAAGAAATTGAAACTGAGTCTCTGGGTGCATCATGCTGAGTAAGAGACTTGTTCTACAAGAAACTGTCATATTAAATTCTTGTTGTGATTCCAGACCCCTTTGATTCCTAAATCTTTTGGAGGAGACTAATCTGAAATCAAAGTGAAGCTGCTTGGGATTTGCATGCCAGAAGTGGTCACATTTGAAAAAGTTCAGTGAACCTGCCAGAGGGAGGTTGAAATTCGTTGCTTCACTACAAAGCTTGCAGCTAACATACCTTCTGGTTTGCTTTTTGCTTTGATTCTTTGCACTCTGCCTTCTTCTGAGTTGTTTTCAAAATGCATAAATCTTAAGGATGAGCATGTCCTGGGTTCAGTCTTTGTTCAGGAAAAAAAAACGTAAATCAGTCTGCACTGGTACAGAGTAAAACAAACATGGAAAGGCTGCATTTTGCTCTCCTGCCTTGTCCTTCGTGCAGTTATTTCCCTCTCTGAAGGTGTATATCACGCTTTACTCTCCTGATTTAGCAACATTCAACCTCCCTTTGTACCAAGGTAAATGGAAATGGTCCCTTTCAAGTTCTTCTAAGCAGACACTGAGGGCTCCCTCCTTGATCACTGTAAGATGACTCTGCTCCTTTGAAACCACAGGAGCAAGGCCAGGAATCTAGCCCTAAAGCCTGTTATCCCTGCTGAATGTCAGCCTCTTTCTTCAATTTGATATTGGCATTCTGGGGGTTTGACCAAGAACATCATGAAATATGAAGTGCAAATGGGAACATTTCCAGTGGGTTACCTTCTGACCCTTCAAGCTTTACACGGGCTGCAGGGAGCTTTTTGGGGGATGTGCTTTTTGGTCCAGTTGAAACAAAATGCCCTGTGTAGCCATGGCCCATGTGGAACCACGTAGATGGCCCAGCATGAGAGCTGATTTGTTGTTACTTTATGTTTACAGTGTTCTGTCTCCTGTGGAAGGGGCCAAAAGCACCGCACTGTGTACTGTTTGACAAAGGAAGGGAGGCATGTAGAAGAAGATTATTGCAAGCACCTTGCTAAGCCCAATATGCAAAAGAAATGCAGAGGGGGCAGATGTCCGAAGTGGAAATCGGGAGATTGGGGACAGGTGAGACACGTTGTATACCCTTTTGCACTCTTTGATATTCCTTCTCCGTCAAATTGGTTAGAAGATGGTTTTCCCATCACTTCTGTCATCTTGAATTTTACAAGGGTAAAAGTCTTGGGCCAGCTCCTCTTCTGGCGTAAAACAGTGTAGCTTCATGGGCAGCAGCGGAGCAGCACTGATTTGTACCAGCTGAAATCATGGCAACTTGCTTTTAGTGTCTAACTGAAAGCAAATTCCTTGTATATTTTAAGTTTCTGCCAGAAAAGCAATTAGTATATAATATTAAAGAGAATCTACTATTTATTCATATTTTTAATATTGTTGTTATTTAATTATGTCACATCTCAAGCAAAATCTTCCTTAGTTTTGAGAAATCTGAAATTAATTTTATTATCAGTTTCCTGGGAAAGCCTAAAGAACAATCAGAGCTGTTCGTTAAAAATGCTTTTCACTACCTTTTGTTTCTTAATAAGCTCATCACTTTATTTTGCTTCATTAAAAAGTCAGGCACTGATGCATAGAGCAGAGGCTGCTGGAAATGTGAAAGCGCTTACATTTATTAAGCGTCTTGTTCGCTGAAAGCGTATCTTGAATCCTTATTTTCCTGAAAATAACGTCTTTGTCATCACCTTGAATCTGCTGCATCACATTTTTAGCTCTGAACTTCAATTTTCTGTCTACCTCATTACTGTGCTAATCAGCAGAATTATTGAAAATCCCAGACTAAATGAACTGTTACCTTGTAAAACAGCATGTTCTCTTGCAGTCTGTCTTCCAAATTCAGGTACAAAACGCCAATTCTCACTGTATGCAAGTTCTCTAAAAGATAAGCCATTAACCTATCTACAAGCACACATGCAAACGTTAGGACTAGGACAGCACATTGTTGTTTAATGTCGACTATTAAAAAAGGCAATAAGCCCATTGATGTTCTATGATTGTTTTCAGACTTGTATTTTATTTCTGTGCTTACCTTTGAATTCATACGATAGCAGTATTTGCCATTTGCGCTTGTTAAGGGGTAAGTGTACATTCACCATGGAGTTTCAGCTTCTGCGATCTGGGTCCTTTACGTAAGGTACCCTGAGAGCACTCAGGGACACCCGGTCTATGGGATCACTGCTCCCATATTGAAAATTAAGTCCCTGCTTTATTATCTGCAGGACTGAACCCTCAGTTTTGTATAGGAAGCTAGACTGGAAATAAAAGGCTGTTATACTTGTCATATCCGATTTGCACTTTATTTAAAGTTGACTGCTGTTGAAAGCAATTTTTTTTTACAGCTAATAATTGTAAACATAATAATATAATGGTCTGTTGATTGCTTTAAAATAAGCTAATTTTAATTGATAAAAGTGTTTTAAAATTCCCAACGTTCCTCTGCGTGATTGGAGTTAATTTTATGCAAATGGAGAAAGAAACGCAACTTAATAGGAGGACGAGGTGATTTATGGCCTGAGGTAATCTCTTGTGTAGGCAATTAAGGAATATTTGTATGCAAATGAGCAGCGAGGAGCAGGCAGCGCACTCCCATCACACTCTGAGCACCGCACGAGGGTGCTGCGGGTGCTCGGCGTGGAAGCACCCACTGCACCATCAGCCCGGCCCTTAATGCGCTTACGAGTAGCAAAGCCAAACCCAAAATGCAGCAGAGACGGTTTGCCCCGGGTACTGTAATTACTTTTTTTACGCTCAGATAAAATAAAAGTAGTTTGGAAAAAAGTCCAGGTGCAGTGTCACTTTCCGTATCGCTGGTGACACTGGTCCTGTTCAGTAGGAGCCGTGTTCAGTTTGCTTTTAGATACCATCAAACAAGCTTTCTGAAGGTCTAATTGCCTCCAAAAGATAATCCGAAAGCCAAGCTGCTGTGAGCTGGGCACCTTTTGTCGTGGGTAAGCCAGCAACAGTCTGAGTGAGATATAAGGCAGGGCTTTCCCGTAAAGGTGCATCCTCCTGCTGCTGTAGATGCACAGAACGTGTGTTGCATGTACCTTTAGTTTTTTTCCTTTTCCTTTTTGGAAATGCTACAGGAAAGATTAAAAATGAATCCCTGTCAGCAGCCGACTGAGCCAAGTGCTCTGCTCCCAGGTGCTTTTCTCTCTGGATTTTTTGCATTCAGAAGCTGGGTGATTCTTTTCTAGATTGTTATGAATCTGCTTTCCTACAGCAAAGCATTTTTAGTATCTCTTAATAATCAGAAGGGAAGAAAAAAGTCTTTTTCTCCAGGATTTAGATGTGCTTGTGTTTGCACTGAAATGTCAGATTTAATGTGTTTGTATCTCCTAAGTGCTATCAATTATGGCCATTTACCTTTCACTTAGTAAAAATACCAATATTTATTCTGCTGTCTGATATTTACATATTTCAGCTCCAGGCTGAAATCACGCCTTGTGTTTCTGTAAGGCAGAGCTTCTCCATAGCCGAGCTGGCACTCTGCAGCTTGCTGATTGACCTTCTCAGTAGAAAAAGAAGCATTCCTGGGAAAATGTGTAGACTCCATAGGAAGGACAAACAGGCTGCCTGGCTCCTGGCATCCCGTGGGGGAATATACAAGTGCAGCACAAGTTGGCTGCCCCAGTCTGGATAGCTTCAGGCCCGCTCTGCTTTTAGTGTTCAGCAGTGCCAGTTGGCTGCATTTCCCCAGGACAGGCAGAAGCTGCTGACCAGTATTCTGGATTAAAACAGTCATGATGAAGCTGGTCTAGGACACTGCCTTTTCGTGCCTCTGTAATGGCGTGTGATGCTGTTATGTTGAAGCCCGCCATAAACGCAGGCAGAGCACAGCAATGCTGATTTCCCACGCTGTGGCTGGATGGCATCGTGGCTGCTGCTGGTGTTTGGGCCACCAAGTGCCCTGGGAAAGCCTCTTCAGCCCTCAGCTAGGAGAAGCCTCCCTGTGCACACTACCACGTAGCCCAAGGACAAGCCCTTTCCAGGAGGGTGTTTTCTCATCTCTTCCAAGGGATGTCTGGAGCACGGCAGCCCTGGCCCACGGTCCCGGGGATCTCGCTCCCTGCGCCAGTGCAGTGCTCCCATGGCACCTCTGCCTGTGGATGGGGCCGGGCAGCAGCGTTTACCCCCCTAAGTTTCATGGTGGGGGGAAAGTTTCACCCCGGGCATGCAGCAAAATGAGTTGAGGGCTTTGCCTGGCACAGCAAAGCCACGAACCGCCAGGGACCAGCGTCCTGCTCCCGAAACCTGCACTGTCCGGGTATCGCGCGCGGCACAGCCCCTCTGTGAAAGGGGCACGGCGTGACTTGCTCTCCCGTCTCACAAGATTCCCAGACATGTGCTTTTTAGGTGGGTGATAAGTGCAAACCGAAGGGCGTTTTAGAGCATGCTATGCATCCTGGTGTATACGATTCTGCAAGTTTGTTGCCATTATTCAGTTTAATCGTCCGCTGTGGAATGTGTAGGACAAACAGCGCTATTAATCACACAGAGGCAGCGCAGCATATGGGAAGTATTTGCATCACCAGTGACAGAATCTAACTGCTACTTTCCCAAGTTACACGCACATAAAAACCTCTTACAAATCTCTGAAGCCAGGCGAATGTTTTCAGTCAGCTTTTCTTAGGTCCTTTTGACTTTATGGGGTATTTGCTTAGCAAAGCGAGTGAAGCATTGTGGAGAAGTACTCTGCAGAACTAGACAGGAAAGAATTGCTTCCCTGTTACGTGCCGCTAAATTCCCTGCCTTAAGAAGGCTCACTTTAATGGGTGTTGCAATAATGGGCTATAATCTTGTTTTCTAAGTTCCTAATGTATTAATAAGGATGCTTATATTAATCGTTAATTCAGCAAAGGGTTAATCATAATAGCTGTGTTTTAAATGAATGCGTTTGATTTTTACACACTTTGCTTTATAAACATAAATTCCTTCTGTTCCACGTCTATATAATATACTTTAAGATCTAGCAAGAAAGAATCTATACTGGAGAGAAGTTAAGTATTGCTAAACATGCTACATTATGCAGGCACGACAATGAGAAATGTTGCGTGAAAGAAAAAACAAGCTGTTAAAAGCATTGTAGTGAAGATAATAATTTGAAGATGTCTGAGAAAGAAATTCAGGCTGTTCGTGCTGTGTCTAGGAGTGGGCAGAAACGTGCCCACAGTATAGTGAAGGAAATGTGAAGGAAAAAAAAACAAAAAACAGTTAATTTAAAAAAGATATTTATTTTCACAGTTGCAGAGTATGTCCTGACTCGTGTGCATGTGCATGTTTAGATGCATGCTGAAAGGAATTCCAGCTGTATCATAACTTTACCTCTCTGTTACTACACACTTTTTTCTGTATAATTCAAGTTTGCTTTTCCTTAAAGTCCACTCCAGTGACACTCGTGGCAGTTGATATATCTTGAACTATTCTTTTTTTGATCGGAATGCATGAGAAGTAATACCCTGAGCCTTGCTGCCTCTGGGATGCTGTGATGTTGTAACAGCGCTGCTATCTCAGAGGTTTTCACAAATGTAAATCCTGTCTGGGAAAACCTGACCCCACTGAAGCCAGTGGCAAAAATTCCCGCTGGCTTCAGCGAAGCAGGAATTTCAGCCTCCGCTCTGCCCTTGCAAAATTTTCCCCTTGCAAAGCAAGTGATGAAACGCTCGGAAGTTTCAACTCCGGCGTTCGAGCAGAGAGCAAACCCCGGCAACTGCCCGCGGACGGCTGCGACCGCCACTCACCTTTTGTCCCTTCCTCCAGTGCTCGGTGTCCTGCGGCCGCGGCGTCCAGCGGCGCTCTGTGCACTGCCACGGTGGCACCCCGACGGCCACCGAGGCGGCAGCGTGCGACCCGGCGAGCCGGCCTCCTTCACAGCGGGACTGTCACCTCCCCGAGTGCCCCACGCACCGCTGGGCAGCGGGCGAATGGCAAGCGGTAAGTGGGCCCCCTCCTGCCGCCCCCCCGGGCCGCCTCGCTCGGGCTCTCAAGCGCGGGAGGTCTGAGGGTGGGGGTCTGGGTCCCATGCCCCCCGTGTGTGTGTGGGGTTTGGGGGTTGCCAGTCAGGCTTGCCAAAAAAAAAGGCGGAGGAGATGCTAATGCGTGCTGGCTGTGCCCCTTTCCGCGCCGCGCTGAAGGGGGAGCAGAGAAATACCCCGGTGGAGTTTATTGGTTCGCACTGCCTGGTGTTTGGCTGGGACCTATGCAAATATTTAGTGGATTTTTTTTAGGGTGTGATGGGTTTGGGTCTGCTCCATGAGGCTGGGCTGTGACTCTCCTCGGCCAGAGCTCTGCTGGCTCCACACACGTAGGTTTGAAGGAATTGGTGGACATCGGTGACTCTCCCTGTCCTGCCCTGCTCCCCTGGCTCCTTCTGACAGCTGCCTGCTGTCACTGAGCTGTCCCACTGCGACAGATGCTCCCAAAGCTTCTTGCCCAGCCAAGGGCAGCATTGAAATGAGGTCTCCCACGGGTGATGGTGCTTTTCTGAGTGATCAGAATCAGTCCCCAGCAAAGCCAGCCCCTTAGCCTGGAGCGGGGATAAAGCTGGGGTGGTTCAGAGAGCGACCCCGGCTTGCCTGCAGCGCGGTGGTGGATGGCCAGAGGCTGCTTCCAGGGGTGGGCTGCTTACGCCCGGGAAGAGCTGCCTGGTGGCCCTGGGGAGAATGGGCTGGTGGTTTTCAGGAACCAGCTGGTGGTCCTCAGAAAGCGACTAGTGGTGCATGGCTACCCAAAGTGCTGTTGAGGAGAGGCAGGGAATAGTCAGAAGCGTTTGAGGCAGGAGGAGGTGGATGGCAGGAGGACGAAGGGGCACTCTCCCGGGCCCCTCCTCGCAGTGCAGGGGACTGCCAGCCTTGGAAATGAGAGCCTTGATGATGGAGCTGCCGGCTTGGGGGAGCTGGCTCCTGCGGCACACAACACATCCACCCCTGTGGAGGGGATGCCCTCGTCCCATAGGGGAGAAGACCCCCCCACCAGGTGCCTCAGCCTCCCTGCAAAACCAGTGCTGGCCCCAGGGGCTTGGCAGCAGGGGCTGGATCCTGCACCCTTTGAGCAGCAAAGATCCCGCTGACTGGGGAGGTCCGTGATCAGAGCCTGGTCCTCATCACCCTGATGCCTGCGGTGAGCAGCTCTGGGGAGCAGGATAAACATTAATCAGACAGGGGCTCGGCTTTCATTGGCAGTCAGACTGCTTTTATATTGCTCCTGCATTGCACGGGGTTGGGGGGGGGAGTCTTAAAGCAGGACGAAGTTGTTTGAGATGCCATCCCCTGCTGAGGTGGTGTAAATGCAAACAGGGCCTCCTGCTCCAATAACACAGGATGGGGAGGCACTGCCAGCTCCAAGTCTTGGTGTTCGAGACGCTTCCAGAGCCTGTATTTAAAAAAAAAAAAAAAGAAGGAAAAAGAGGGAGAGGATAAGAAAAGAAAATTTACTGATGAAAGAAAAAGTGTTTCATGCTTGCAGAGGCTGTGCAACATGCACTGCAGCCAGAAAAAAAAAAACCACAGTGAAGGCAGTGTGTGCTTTCCTGAAAGCTTTCCTTCCCTGCTGGCTCGTCCTCAGCTCGTTGCTGCTGGCCCAACAAACCTCCCGCTGCAGCGCCTTGGCCCCACCGGGACATTGCAAACGAGTTCAGCTTCATCCCCTCCGCTGTGCCTGAATCTCAGTGGCGCTGTGAAGTTGTAGTGGGTTTATAATCCCACGTAAAGTGTCAGTGCTTCGGGGTCTGGGTCCTTGCAGAACCGGCCCCGCGCCCTATTTCCACCTGCCAGGAGCCGAGGTTGGATGGGAAGCAGCCAGAGGCGAGGCTGGCCTTGCAGTGGGGACTGGCAGAGACATCCCAGCATAGAAGCGGACGAGAAGGCAGTAGCAAATTTCTGGCACTGAGCTTTTACAGAGCCCATCAGACTTCTCCAGCTAATAAATTTACAGACAGCAAAGCAGGTCATCAACCAGCACGCAGTTGTAGTCCTCACCCAACGGTGTCGTTAGTGCCTCTTCTCCTACCCCTTCCTTTCACTCTCTTATTTCTGCAACTTCTCAGACCAGTAGTGAGAGTCCCCTGCCTGTCCCCACCCCAAGTCCCAGGTGAGAGGTGGCTGCTGGTGTATTCCTGAGTTTTCCAGGGCTCCCCACTGCACCGAGGAAATCTTTAATGTTTTACAGAGCTTTTTTTTCCAGGAAAGCTTTGTTAGTAGGGTGAGTTGGAAGTTTCCTCACCCGTAAATGATGGTTAATAGAAATATGCAGGTGTCACCAGAAGTGAGCTCACCCCTGTGGCTGATCACAAATAGTTCTTCTTCTGAGCACTTTTTATTTTGTTCTTATGTACCCGGTGAAAAAAACAACATCACCTCCTCCCCAGCCATAAGTCCTGGCTGCATGTTATCTGTAGTGAGGAGATGCAGATTGCATTAGTATTCTCTGAGCAATGAACCCTAGTTGACATGAAAGGCAGGATGTAAAATAACAGCCCAGCACTGTCTTGTTCTTGATTTCTTATCTTTAAAGGGAATCTATCAAGTTTTTTTTTTTTATTGCTCCATTTTGTTGTTGTTTAGAAAAAGTTCATTTTGCCAATGAAAAGTAATGGGGAACTTATTGGAAACCATTTACTGCTCTGATATTGTATCACCATTAATTAGCTGTTCTCGGTACCGACACCAGGGAGGAGAACATCAATAGAAAGGGCCTGGCTAATGTCAGAGTAAAACTGAGAGCAGGAACAGAGAGAAAGAGGGAAAAGAGGTAGAGAGAGAGAGAGAGAGAGATTTTTATATGAACTTGTGGGGAAGGACAATACGCAGCTCTGGAAGCTGCAATGTAATTCTTGAATCTTTGACATTTTCTTCTGGGGGGAAAATTAAGCCATCCTGCATGATTTGGATTCCAGAGTCACCCAAGGCATGTCTGAAGTATCTGTGGAGTGGGGTTTCTTCTCATCTGTATTTCAGAGTTTGATTTAGGAAAAAAAAAAAAACAAGAAACACAATGAATGCTTGCACAAAGCAATGCCTTTGGGATTTTTGAAATTATTATTATTACTTGTCTAAAATAGTTGCAGAACTGCTTGAAACAGTCCTTAGTTTGAACTGCCAGGAAAATAGTTCAGAATTTGGGAAATGGGGCAAAAGAGACAAATATTGTCACATGCCTGGCCTATTTTTCAGCTCTTGCTATCAGTCTGTTGTCCCCTGTCCCTGCTGTTTTATGTGAGCTTTAGATCAGTCATGAACATGAGATTTCATATAAAGTCTGTCCCCACACTAAAGGAAAAAACAGCCTTTTCGTGCTAGCTGAGCTGTCCATTTTCTATGTGAGTTTCGTTTTATAACCTTGCTGTGGCTGGTTGGAATCTCCGCGATGTTTCTTTGAATTGGTTTGTTATGGTCTCTGTCTTTGTGCTGTATTTAATATCTAAGCAGGATTATTGTAATTGCCAGTTATCCCCAAAAATGCAAATAATCAAACTTCAATTAACTGATGATGGCAAGATGCACAGAGCTGGCACAGTTTAGTTATCCATATGAACATTATTTGCAGAGAAGACCAAACAGGATGGCATATGTTTGAGAGTGTCAATCTCTCATCAGCAATCAATGATTTTAAATGACGATGGCCTTTTGGTGCAAGAGCTGTTTGTGGCCAATGTCAGAAGACCCACTGATGGCAAAGAGATTGTTCACCCACCTAAAATTAATCAAATTCAGACTTAAATATACATGAGGAAGGGGAAACATGAGACCAGGGGAGCTTTTAGCATCCCGCAGCCATGCCCCGCTGCAATGAGCGGTGCCTGCTCAGGGAAGCCATGTGGCGGAGCGCGAGTGATGCCGTGTTCATACGCAGTAACCCACTTTCATATTTTCCTTACATAACAGGGAGATATCAGAGATGGGTGCTCTGATACTGCACAGTTTCTTTTCTCTCTGGATAAAGCACGCTCCAGCAAATTCCTCCAGACCCCATAGCATCGCCGTGTTTCGGCGCAGACCTAGAAGCAACTTCCACTGTGAGGACTTAAAGCAAGAGAGTAAATAAGGTTGAAAGCACATGAAGCCCTTGGGGTCTTTTGGCAGACTGCAGATTTTGCAATGTTGACTGTTGCCTAAGAGCTGCCGAGTTATTCCTTCAGAATAAGCACTGCTTTGTGGGGCTGGCTTCCCTTCCTGCCCCCCAGTTTGCATGGTTACTGGATATTTATGATGAATATTATGCTGTGTATTGGTCTTATTTTTTAACGTTCTCAACTAATTTGCAATCTTGATTCTGACAGCTAATTATAGAAAGAGGGGCCTGACGGTGCCTGTGTTTTGCAATTAGGTGAACCCACTAAGGTCTTGCTAATTGCAGGTGAGCCAGGAGAACAGGAGCTGCTTCAGAGAGGCTGAAAGCAGTGCTCAGATGGCAAGGCTGTAAAGAGATTAAACTGACACGGTCCTCCGAGCCTAGGTGACTTCAGACGGTGTTTCTGTACAGATAGGGATGGTCTGGTTGAATGGCTTATCCTTTCCTTAAGGGAAGAAGTTTCCTGCACATTATATAAAATGATTACTTTCATACATTTTTCTCTGTGTTAATCCAGTTAGCTGGAAGTGTTAGAAGCCTATTACAGATGAGAACTTTAAGAAAATACGATTTTACTGAGACAGTCACTCTTACACTGATTTATTTTGTTTTATTCATGTTTTTTGCAATACAAATTGCTCCCAGGAGCATTACAAGGGCTCTGTGGGTGGCGGGCGCAGCCTTGCAACCAAGACTATTTTTTCCGAGATGAGCAGAGAAAGAATTGAGCCCTTAAAGTCTCCAGAAGACTTCGGGGAGCATTTGTGCTCAGCTAGCCTGGGTCGCTCTCGGAATTGGTCAGGGCAGTGTTTAAAAGGGAGTGACACCAGAAGGGCGCACGCCAGTCACAACGAAGGGTGTGATGGTGCGTATTGTGCAGAGGGGCAGCTGGCTTGTCTTTCTCCCGGCGGCCGTATTTAGTAGGGGACAAAATAATGGAGCGTGGCCCCTTTCTTTCCCCCCTGTCCTGGCATGCCCCCCCGCATCTCTTGGTGCCGTCACGGCTGGACCCAGCATCCATCCCATCCCGATGCCTGCCGCCTCGGCTCCTCCTCTCCATCCCTGCACTTTGCCTTGGCACCTCCAGAGAATGGGTGCAATTTGTCACTGGATGCTCCCGCAGCGCCTGGCACAGATTGGCCCTGCTCTCAGATTTGCCCCCAGTTAATACCAATGAGATGCCCGCGCCGAGCCCGGAGCTACAGGCTCACTCGGGCTGGCGGAGGAAGGGTTTGCTCGGTGTGGGGATGCGGGTTAGTTTGCTGAAGTCCCTGGTGGGTCGGGCGAGCTGTTGTTTCTTGCGAGCAGTGCATGAAGACGTGCGGGGAGGCGTCGCGGTACCGCAAGGTGGTCTGCGTGGATGAGAGCGAGCGGGTGCAGAGCAGCGCCTACTGCGATGCCAGCAAACGGCCCCCCGATATCGAGAGCTGCCAGCTGCCACCCTGCGAGTACGTCTGGATTACTGGGGAGTGGTCGGAGGTGAGTCCCTGTCCCTGTCCCCCTCCCCACCTCCGTCCCCGCGCACGGACATGGCCGCACCACACCACTGCCTCCTCCTCTTGCCGGCAGCCGCGCTGAGATAGTGGAACCCAGATCAGCAGTGGCAGGGCAGCGCTGCGTGGTTTAATGATTATTTGTTGCTTTGTTTCTGTGTGCAATTTCCCTGCTGGACAGAGAGGAGGACTGCGAGAGACAGACGGGATATTAAAAAGTAAACACCAGTGTGCTCAGAGTCCTAGCTGCTGTCGGGAGGCAATTTTCTTCCAAAACACATCCAGCACGCACCCTATTGGGTTTTGTGCCATTTTTATTTAATTTTGTTTTGTTTTGTTTCATTTTATTTTAATATTTATTTTTATTCCCCCCCTGCCCAGGAGCTCTGGGGCCCCATAAGCCTGCAGCCAGGTGCAGGGCCCAGGTCAGGAGAGGCAGGCCTGGATGTGACCATGGGGACACATCCATCCTCAGCGCTGTCTTTGGCAGGAGCGAGGACCCGGCCGACTGGAGGCAGTAGGTTTGCCCTCGCGCTGGGTGAGGGCTTGGCAAGGAAAATAGATGGGCTTTCTTCACAGCAGGCGCTCCGCACAGGAGGACCCAAGCTAATCTCAGCCTGTTTCCTTCTGCAGCGAGCGAAGGATTACTTTCCACTTGGAGGAACAGCAGAGGGAGGTGACGAGGCAGCTGCTGACACAGCACTGATTAAAAAGAAAGAGCAAGAAAAGGGAAAAAGCAAACACTCCGGGACTGAGGGGGAGGAGAGGCACACAACTCGAGATAGCACAGGAGGGAGAGACGCAGAGATGGGAATGTCTCGAGCTGCCCGGTCTCCTGGGTGGTGTTCTGGCAGAAGTATTAGGGTGCCTGTGAGGCTGCCCGGGGCTGGAGCCCTGCCCCTTGCCCAGCCACCCTCTGCCCGCTCCCATCGCCTGTGACCCACCTGCGCGCTCTCAGCCCCATGACGATGAGGTGATGCGTGAGGGCTGGCAGAGCTGGAGCTTCCCTCCCTCCTAATTTTTCCTCTACTTACAAGGAAAGCCTTCCCTTTCTTCCAGTTGCTCCCAAGCACCTGCAATTCAGGGTCAGTCTTGACTGTGTTCTTTCTCTATGCATCCCCTGGCCAAGAATATAAATATATTAAAAAAAAGAAAGACAGAAAGAAAGAAAACCCAAATAACGGTGACATTTCTGAGTTCACAAGGAATCACTTGCTCCTTTCTTTGCCCATGGGAGAGGGGACTTGTGCCCAGGAGCCCACACAGGGCAGGGGGTTCTGGAGCAGATGCAGGAGCAGCACAGGGAGGCATTGGGGCTCAAAGGCAATGTCGGACCCCAGCCTGCTTGTAACCACTCACCATGCTCGTGGCTGGGTTGAATAGTTATCAGTGATCCCTTGCAGCAGCTTGCCGTGTATCTCCATGAGCATGAAGCATTGACAGGTGCTTCCTCTGCCCCTAGTGCTCCGTCACGTGCGGCAAGGGCTACAGGCAGCGCCTGGTGTCGTGCAGCGAGATTTACACCGGCAAGGACCACTACGAGTACGGGTACCAGAATACAGTCAACTGCCCCGGCACGCAGCCACCCAACATCCAGCCCTGCTACCTCGGGGAGTGCCCTGTCTCGGCATCCTGGCGTGTCGGCAACTGGGGAAGCGTAAGTTTGCCAAACTTCATTCTTTTAAACAAAAAATTGGAACAAACGTTGTTGTTGTTGTTACACAGGGGGCACATTCCTATGGTTTGGCAGGGGAACGTTGAAGCGTTCCTTAAATGAATGCATTGAATGCCCTGGTGTGGTGTAGGGTAAGTGCAGGGCCGGCTGCTCCATGCTGAACCCCATCGTTTGGGGGATTCACAGCAGCCACAAAAGTCATGATCTCCATAAAATTCAGCTGTAGCCAGAATTTGTGGCCATGTTGAGGGCTATACTGAATGCTTTGGTCATTGGCAGAAAAGGGCCCGAAACCCTTCTGCTAGAACAGAGGGAGTGATGGATAGCTGGCAGCTGGGGTTGATCCTGCTTGTCCGTGTGCGTGAGCAAGACTTGGGAACCACCAAAAGACCAAAACGCTGGTAATTTGAGCCTTAAAAGGATTTCTCTTTCTTTCCCCCACTTCTTCCTCCTCCTTGCAAATGCTGGGGCAGGGCAGGGGAAAGAACTTAACCATTTTGTTAGTTATTTGTGTTGAGACATTTCTGGGGCCTGAACTACAAGATCAAATTTTAGCTAAGGTGATAACATTTCACTTCTTTGGGCTTCTGATGTTCTTTGAAATGTGGTGTTTCTCCCATAACTTTGATTTATTAACCCAGCTCAGACATTTGTAGGAATTTGTCAAACCTTTACAAGGCAACGAGGGTCAAGTCAAGCAAAATGTAGTGGAAGTTGTCGCAGTAAATGGCAGAGCTGTTTGAAACCTAAGTTCCTCATGCCCCACAGGAAGCCTCAGATCCTCCCTGCGAGTCAGGGCAGAGGAGTTACAGCAAAGAGCTCAGACTCAATTAATTGGCATTTTCCCCCAGAATTTCAGTGCAAAATATCCAACTCATTAATGCAACTCTGTTGAGAAGAGTATCCATTTCAGACAGCAAGATCTTTCTCCTCGCTTTGGGCTGCTGAATGTATCAGGGACTACAAAGTGCTGTGACCCTTCTCACCTCTGATTTTCTAAGGGGGTTAGTGTAAATTACCATCACCTTTGATGGACAAATAGAGCATGCTGCTCTGCTCTGTTGTGAAGTTTTGTGGATTTGGAACTGATAAAGAGCAAACGCCAAGTTGCGAATGGCATGAGCTGTTAGAGACAGTCTGCTTCATGGTGCGCTGATGTAGACAAAGCACTTCCAAACAGATATGCATCCTCATTTTCTTGGTGGCCTAAGCTGGTACCTGTAGAAAGAGCTGGTTTTCAGTTCTCAGATACAGAAAGAACAAGTTACAGAGGGGTAGCAAGAGGACGCACAGGAAGCGTCTGAGCACATCCTGCTTTGGGAGGCTACCCCACCTCCCATAGGCTGCCTCCTCCAGCAGCCAGCCCGGCCAAGCAGCTGCTCAGTACCTCCAGTAACCTTTGCTATTTCAGCCTTGATTTGGACTGTTGAAGGGCAACCCAGAATTTGTGCAATTTAACCATTTTTCCAGAAGGTGAGGGGAAAGAGGGCTTGGAGCCTGCGTTTTTTTTGGTACAGTTTGGTTAGAAAACAATGAACTGTCATGCTTGTTCAGAGACCCCTGTCAGTGACCCAGGCAATGTTTCCCAGCCACCATGAGAGGACTTCTAGCATTCAGGCCTTCTAGTGAACATTTCTTTCTTGTGCAACCTTCCTCGTGTGAAAAATGAACATTTTTGCTTGAGTGCAGGGTTTACTCTCACCAATACTATGTAAGTACTATGTAAGTATGAAAGTATGGAAGTACTAAGTGAAGTACAGTCTTCTTGAAATAATGATAATAATGAAGGGATTAGTAATCGAACGGACTGCTTGTTTGATTAAAATTAAGCCTTTGCAGAATTGGGACCTTTGCTGTTGTCTCTTTATACAAGGAAAAATGGCTGTCTCTGTTCTTCTGGTCCAGAGCCCAGAAGCCCTTGAGATAAGTTACAAACCTCTGTCTTTGGTCTTGCAGTGCTCTGTGACCTGTGGAGTTGGAGTCATGCACCGGTCGGTGCAGTGTTTGACGAACGATGACCAGGTCAGCAGCTTGTGCCATGTGGATTTGAAACCTGAGGAGAGGAGGACATGTCACAATGTCCATGACTGTAAGTCTGCAGCTTTGCACGTTCCTTTGCCTTTCTCGCACCCTGGGCGTCTGTTCCTGTCAAACTCCTAGAGATGTGCACTATTGCCAAGCGTTGGGAGCCATCCAATGAAGCACTAAGGCACTTCAGGGAGACCTCTTGAAAATAAATGTGTTGTCTTGATGCTGTAGATGCCTCACAAAAGAAATGTTGATATGCCATTGCCCAGTGACTACAAGTATTTCTGTTTTGTTTCAGGTGAATTACCAAGGAGTTGCAAAGATGTTAAAAATCTCAAAGGTGTCACTGAAGATGGTGAATATTTCCTTAAAGTCAAAGGGAAGACATTAAAGGTGCATTTCAACAGCAGGTTGATAGTTTATGCATTTCACAAAGGTGTAAGAGGACCCTGCATGTGCTCCTCACTTCCACTTGCATCTTCTACCTTCAGTTTTCTAGGCATTCCCTTTGCACATGATGCCTGACAAAGTTATGGCTTCTCTCTTTCAGGTGTATTGTTCTGGGATGCAGACTGACAGCCCAAAGGAGTACATGACCCTTGTAAACGGGGACGCAGAGAATTTTTCAGAAGTGTATGGATACAGGTAAGAAGTCCCTTTAATTCTGAGCTTTCCAATGTTTTTGTTTTCTATGGCAATATTTTCCAGTCATGAGTAGAAAGGGTTTTCTTTTGGTTTAGATTGCATAACCCGACTGAGTGTCCTTATAACGGGAGCAGACGAGAAGACTGCCAGTGTAGGAAAGATTACACAGCAGCTGGGTTTTCCACCTTCAGCAAAGTAAGGCTGGACCTGAACACTATGCAAATAATAAGTGAGTAAAAACAGGGCCTTGCCATTAAAAAAAAAAAATGTTTGTTTTACACAAATACAGCTGTAATTACAAGCAATCAGACGTAGTCTGGTGAGGATTATTCCTGAGCTCTCCTGTTAAAAGCTGCTTTTAGACCTGGTCACCTTTGCACTTAGAGGCTGCAACCCAAGTACATCAGAGATGCACAGTGCCAGCATTGGCACGGTGGGAAAGTGGAGGAGGCTTTTGGCAGAGTTATACCTGGGGAAATAACTGGTGTTGAGAGTGTTGGAGTGGGGACTGTGAGTTTGCAGGGGAGGAGGCGACTGTAGCTGTGCAACACAAGTGGTACCCTGTCACCCATCGTGCGAGGGAGCTGGGAGGCATCCCTGCTGCTCGGGTACAGTTCTAGTCCCTTTGGCTCCAGGGATGCTCTCCGTTTCCAGCAAATGTTTTAAAAATGCATCATATTGTTGGGGGTTCATTCAGTAAATAGCAGAGATTTTTAGCAAATCAAAATCCTTTCTTGTAAAATGACTCTGTCTGACAGGGTTTTTTATCACTGTATTTTCAAGCCATGAGACCTCCCAGTCATCTGTAAAAAGCTGCTAATAGTCAGTAAAAGCTCCTAGGAGCCGCTCTCAGGGAATCTGATACCAGTTCCCTTTGAATTTCAAAAGGAACCGGGCACCCATCTCTGTCAGGCAGGAGCTATCTCACATCCCCATCAAAATGAGTCTCACTTCAGATCCAGAGCAAAATATCCCAAATTCCTTTGAACCCCCAAGCCCTGGGCTGGGGCACCCCAGCTAGGGGCAGTTTGTTTGGCTTTGTTCAGAAGGAAGATTTAGAAGGTCCCACATCCTTTTTCAAAATGGGAAATTGTCTGATAGAGAAATAAAAGCAAAGTCATAAGTTCTGGTTTTGTTATTTATACCTAGGCCCTAAATCACCAACGTATTTGAACCCAACAGTAAACGTGAGTGTATGAGCGTCCTGTGAATTTCAGTGCTGGCGTGCTGGGAGTCATGTGTGCGATGAATTGGGGATCTGATATTAACAATCCAGCAGATCAGGTCTCGACTCTCAAGATTAATGTATGAAACCAGCTTTAGTGAATTTAAACATTATCAAAGAGCATGTTTACATGTATTTTGTCTCTCCCTGCATCTTTCTTTCCGTGTTATTCACCAACTCTTCTCCACAGCGACTGATTTACAGTTTGCACGGACACATGATGGACGACCTGTTCCTTATGCCACTGCTGGGGACTGCTACAGCGCAGCCAAATGCCCGCAGGTATTTGACAATAGCATTTCATAGGAATTGGTGCCATTTGTCATGTTCAGACCCTCTATTAATTACTGCTGATCACATCAGCCAGACTCCAGTGAGTGTCACATTCTCGAATCAGCAGTCAGAAACTTTTCTCCTTGGCCGTGCAAAGAGCTCTTCCCATTTCTATAGGGAAGTGCCAGGTTGTTATCAGACAAGTGGCAGGACTAGCTGAGGGATGTTGCCCAGAGCCCTGCAGCGCCTGCAGCCCCTGCAGGAGCTCAGAGAGTCACCAATAATCAAGAAAAAGCAGAAGAAATGAGGTGTGGGAGAAGGGCTGGTGTTTGCATGTGTGTTTGAAGGTAGGGAGAGCAGGTGGGCACAGGCTGAGTCACATCCTCGGTTGCTTCAGGAGGTAATGCAAGATGTCGAGCTCAGTTGCTTGGAAGAAAATGTGCTCATGAAAGTCATTAGGAGACTAATTAACACCGTGCTACAGGTAGCTTGCTCTTTGTGCCTGGCACACCTCGCTTTTGTGGAGCTGGGGGATGATAGGTGATATGTTTGCCCAATACCTTGGACCTTGTTTGCAAAGGGCATTAAGTGGGGAGTCACAGCAACGGGCGGCAGAGGGCAAATCTCTCCATCTCCTTCCCTCCCTGCTATTGGAGCTGGCACTTTTCTGCACAGCTCAGCAGCTTAGGGATTGACTTCTAACCTTGGGAAGGCTCATGAATGTTAATGTCCATCCACCTGACCAGACAGCTTGCTCCTCGCAGAGCATCGCCATTGACAGGGTAACGAGCACGGGGAGCAGAGCTTCCAGCCACCTGGTACCGTGATGTGTTGGCCTCGGGATGTGCCCAAAGGGTCCCTCCTCAGTCCAGAGACACGCTGGGAAGGGGCTGCTGGGGATAAGGGGAACACTGGGGGATCTGTGTTGGATGCAGACGTAGCCCTGAATTCTCCATCCATTGTGTGCATTTTGAGACAGGGAAAAGAAGTGAAGGACATTTTTAAGAAATAAACAAATGTAAGAGTTTTGATTTTACTGAAGTCTGGCAGAGGGGAGAAGCTCAGTGGAAAATACAGAAAATAAGGGCAAGTGTGCCCTCTCCAGTTGAGCAGGGAGAAGCGAGAGCAGCTGCAGCGTGTTCCTGGGGTACCTTCTGCATCAGCTGCTGGAGCACATCAGGCTCCATAGTTTGCCGTGGAAAAGCCAAGAATGCCCTCAATCGGCAAACCACGAAAAAGCAGCGGAAAACTGAGCAAAAGAGGTGAAAAACCGAGCAAAAGCCCCTCCTACCTTGCAGCTGCAAATGAAAAAGAAATTCCTAACCTGAGACATGCTGTGATTTGTACAATATGTACTAATCACTGTCAGATTGATGGAAAAATTGAAAACATTTCTAACAGGCAAGATGCTGTTAAAAAAAGTGATGCTATGGCAAGCGTGGCTGAGGCAAGGTTCTTTGGGATAACCAGGCTCGTCTGCTCGCTTTGTAGGGTCGCTTCAGCATAGACCTGTACGGGACAGGCCTGTCCTTAACGGGAACGGCGAAGTGGCTCTCGCAGGGGAATTATGCAGTGTCGGAAATTCAAAAATCCCCAGTAAGTTATAATTTTAATTATGGTTATACCTGTTCATGGGAAGTTTCTAATTGCCACATCGACTTTTGTGGCAACATCTTCCAATTAGATGCTAACAAAAATCTAGCATCTGACGTTAGAAACAAAGTATTGCCCATAATTGCAGTGGGGGGATCCTAGCGGGTTTAACTTGATACGGGTTATTGCAATTAATTAGTGAGCCTGCTTAGCACCGTGAGTGCTGTGGGGCAGACCCATCTGCAGTGAGTCGGCTGAGGTGGCGGGCACAGAGCATGCACTGCGTGGCAGGCAGGGCTGGGTGCGCTGGGGCAGGGATGCTGAGCGGGGATGAGGCGAGTGCCCTGGGAAGGAATTGTTCCCAAAATGTTTTCCCCTGTTAAAACTATCCTAAGGAGGTCACTGCAGCCATTTAACAAGAAGCAATTCATAAAATGTCCTCTCCTGGGCTGCTTTCGATCTCCCTGGCTCTGGTGAACCCCTCGAGCCCATGAGCCTTGTCAGTACTGGGGCTCTGAAAGGAGTCTTTTCAGCAGAAGAATTGGATGCTGCTGGCCTGTGCTCCAGCACAGCATCCACCAGTGCAGGTGTAAGAGGACTAGCACAGACCCCGTACGTTAGTTCTGACCGATGCTTTGCTATTCTTCTCCACTTCAGAAAGGAGAAGCCCAGGCAGCCGCCTTTGGGGTTGCAGAGAGCAGACATAATCACGGCTGGCAGAATTAAAACAAACTTTAAGGGACAGGCAGGCTAAGAGACAACCCTTGCCTCCCTCACCCGGTGGCATCTGTCAAGTGCTGCTCCAGGGGTATAATTGCCAGCAGGAGCAGAAGAAAGAAAGGCATAGCGAGAAGAGATGATAGCAGCCTGCTGCAATCACAGATCAATAGTGTCAAGGGCAGGATGGAGCTCGTTTAAAAATAAATGCTTTGTGCAAGCTTGTCCTGCACTTAAGTCCAATTTTCTGGTAATTGAGGGTTGAGTTCCCCTCAGGGACTGTCTGTCCATGATAACGACCAAGAGGAGAAAGACTGTGCAGAGGTGGGATGAGGAAGGCCAGATGTAGGTGTTGCTGATGCTGGCATCAATCCACTGACTCAGGGCTGGGGTTGCCCACACTTGCTGGGCTCTCCTGGAGACCAGGCCAGCCCAAGAACTGCATTTTCCTGTGTCTCTTCGGGATTTGGAGATGCAGAGCTGAGGGGGAATGGCACCATAGCACACGGCACAGCCCCACCGCATCCCTGTCGCGTCCTTGCTCTGGAGCCGTGCCAGGCTCTTCCCTTTCAAATAGATGTTTCTCAGTAATGTCTGCAAATGTCCTCTGTGCCCTTCACATGTTCACTCACCACCAAGGTGCTGTTATTGTCTAAATGTGTTATTTCTCTCATGTGATCCAAGTTTTCCACTCATTACAGTGGAATAAGCAGTTGCTTACTGAGGGGCAAATTGGAGAAAGCAGATGCCCTTGAGATATCCCTTCAAATGGCCTTCTCCTTGGGCATCGTGCAATGTAATAAATCAAAAACACCCTTTCTTATTTGTGTTTACCATCTGACCTGGCAGTACTAGAGGAATTACATTTGCATACATTTAAATATAACTGTAATTTTGTAGATTGATTTAGGCATTATTTGTTTCTCTTCCGAGACATTTTCTATTAAAGCCCTGGCTGGAATAACCTGGATCTGGCCCTTTTGCAGCGTGGAGTTCCTGAGCCTTTACGTGAGATGTTATTTCTGTTTTTGCCTGCAGGATGGTACCAAAGTAGTAGGAAAATGTGGTGGTTACTGTGGGAAGTGTACTCCATCGTCTGGAACAGGCCTCGATGTCCAGGTCTTATAGCAATGGTAAGTGCCCCGCTGAGAGCAAAGGGAAATCTTCCCAAAACCGTCCTGCAGAAGGCACACATCAGGCCGTGGTTGTAAAGCATCTGGCTCCCATTTCCCAAAGCCAGCTTGTCACTCAGGCCTGGGGTTCAGGTTCTGGAGACTTGCTCCAGTGACAGTCTGAAAAATGCCTAAAAAGTCCCACGGGACTGCTGGCTGCCACGGTCCTTTGTGAGAGGCTTCTTGCATGGGGCCAGCGAGTGCATCCTGTGCATCAGGAGCAGCTCCAGTGCTCCCAGTCCAGCTCCCCCAGTAATGCCCACAGGGGTGATACTTCAAGTGGAAGCGCTTTTCTACCTTGCCGGCGTCTGCTCGGGCTCAGCTCTCGCGCTCGTCTCTCCGGTTACAGGTTTCGAAGACAAAGCTGATGGCCTGACTCTGACGTGCACCTTGTCTGGGCTTTGCAGGTTCTCTGAGAGCAGCCAGCGGAGATGAGACGAATGAAGGATAGCGATGCAATACCTCTGCCTTCCACTTTTTTATGTTTATGTGTGTATATAGCTCGCATATTCTTAATGTACAGTATAATATTTATGTTTGGAATTATTTATTTTGATTTAATATTTTTGTACGTAAAATCATTATATTAAGGCTGCTTTTACTATTTTTATTTTTTATTGTTAAATCCTGCAGTCAAACCACTGCATTTTGCGTACTCTACATTATATGTAGCATTATGACAAGTGATACTTAATTGTCACTGTATTCAGTTGTTTACTTGCAGTCAGTAATTTTCCTTCAGTTACGGGCTGCTTTGGCCCTCTATGGTGCTACACAATCTGCATAGGGGTATTTTTGGCATTTCAATCTGTCTTTATGTAAGGAAAACAGACAAGATGTGCTTAAATTTTATTTTTGTGATTAGGCCAACAGCACTCAAGGAAAACATGACAATGAATACAGTGCTAGTTGCATTAGCAATCTTTATCTTTTAGGTATGTTTTGAATTTCACATGACCTCTGTGGCCAGTGCTTAAAGCACTGGTTTGGTGCTAACATGGTATTTATTAATGCTCCGTAGTTTTAGTTAATCCAGTGCCTTTATCAGTAAGAAAAGGAAGAAAGCAGAAAAATAGACAATTCAAATAGATAAAGATCTACCCCAGGTTTAGGAAAATTCCTGCAGATGGATCTTCAGCTGAGCCCCCTTTTTTTATTTTTTGTAGGGCTCTGAAGCAAACTTGCTTTTCAAAAAAACATGTATTTCTCTGCTAATTGCATGTGCCACAGTGCTTCCTGGCTCCATCTGGAAGCGGGGTATTAACTCATCCAGGCAGGCTGATGAGGCCATATGTTTCCCTGGGCTGCGGGCTGAGAAGCGCTGCAGCTTATTAGGGACGTTGTCACAAAACCAAACGCGGAGCCGAAAGTATCTCCACGGCGCTACGTTCCTGCCACCCGCAAGCATCTCCCTGCGAGGCTGGCGGGGACAGCAGGGAGCAGGGCGTGTGGCAGGGGCCAGCGGACGGCGCGTCCCGCCGAGCCGCCCCGTGATGTTCCCCGGCTTCCCACTCCCTGGCAGACCATCTGCAAGCACGCAGGGGACGGGCGGGCGTCAGCGCCGGCTCTGCCTTGTTTCGGCAGGATCAGCTTGTACTTGCGGGTAGCTCTGCCCCCCCTTCAAAAACAGGCTGCTTTACGCCTACTTCTGTATTGCTTCGTATCTTCCTGGTAAGGCATCTGCGCTCTGTGCTGTCCACAATCCAATGTACAACCAGACCTTTAATGTTTTTGTTGGTTTTTTTTTTTTTTAATTGAGGAGAAAGCTCCCATAGGCACCAACGCGGCTGTGATGACTGCAGCTCCGCCTGTACATAGCCTGCTGCTTGCGGCATGCCACGTTTTCGCAGAGCTTCGTAGCACGTTGAACGGGGGTGATGTGACCAGATTATTTTTGTAGTCTATGACTATGTCTCTTAATTCTTTCTCCACAATTTTACTTAGCAATAGGAAGACACTGCCCTGCCACCTTATGTCAGGGCAGCCAGGAGCACAAAGTACAAGGAAAGGAAGCTTTTTAGCACAAAATTGCCAGCAGTTTGGAAGACCAAAGAGGCTCATCTGCTAATCTGGCTAAGTCTTTCAATTTTGGATGGAAATACTTAGTGAACCCAACCTCAGGATCTTCTGCCGGTCTTTTACCTGTGGTTACACAGCTCCTCAGAGGAGGGGTAAGCAGTCTGTTACAAAGCAGTCGGATCCGTAGCGATAAATGATCAGATCCCTGGATTCGTAACCCACGCATTTGCCAGGCTGTACTCAGCCTGCAGAATGAAACCTGTCAGCCTGACAGTCAGGTATTGACATGTTAATGTAAATTGGTAGACATCTAATGTGTGAGCAGGGTTGTGTTACAAGGCAGCAGCTAAAGAATTGGTGCTCGGCACTCACCCAGATGTGCCTCTGCTGCTCCTGTTAGTATTCAGGCTTAGAGGAAAGAATGAGACTATCTTACTCATAATTTGGGGTGGGTTTTTGTGTTTGTTTAATCGCACATAAATGGATATGATCATATCTTAGACTGATATTTCACCTATGTTGTATGCTTAGGAGTAGCAATAAGAAATTACACCTGTCTGAGAAAAATGCCAAAAACACCATTTCAAAGGTCAAAGAAAAGAAAGGAAAAATGGAAAGGGAAAAAGGGAAAGGGAAAGGGAAAAAGGGAATGGGAGAGGGAAAAAGGGAATGGGAGAGGGAAAAAGGAAAAGCAGTAGTAATGGAGTAGTGTTTTTTTAATGATAATTGCTCATGTATAACTTCTGTAGGGGAAAAGGGAAAATTGCACTATGAACTTTAGAGAGAAACAGTGGTGCTTAGAAGGTACAGGCGTATTATATTTTCTGTAATGAAGTGAATGGCTATTTATAAAAAAAAAAAAATTATTATTTTGACCTGTACACATTCCTTTCTACCATGTAGTTTCATAACAGATATTAACAGAGCAAGAGAAACATAAAAAAAATGAAATAAACTATAAGGGAAGAATTGATAGATCACTGATCTTATGATTCATTAACAGACTTCATTAAATAGGACCAGAGCCGTTGGACGTTTCTTGTTCAGGAAACAACTCTGGGTTTTGTATATCAATGTCGTTATTTTTCTACAAACTTTTTTTTTTTTGCAAGCACTTTCCTGTACAGTGTTTCTTTTCTTTCTGATTGTATTCAAAACGAAATGAAAAGACCTGTAAGACATGTCTGTATGGTCTTTCTGCATTTGCCATCGTATTTCAATACCTGTGTGCTATTATAGAGGCAAAATACTTTGTACACAAGGGAATAATACAGTGAATGGTAAACATTCATTTCTGTGCTGGTATTTATTTCCAAGCTTTGGGTTCGTTGTCTGCTTCTCTCATGCAAAAGGAGCGCGGGAAGGCAGGAATGCTGCTTGTGCAGAGCCCTGCCCGAGACCACATTGGAGCCTGTGGTCCAGGGACCTCCTGGAGAACGTGCACGGCCTCGGGCACGCGGCGCGCTCTGCGTACAGCCCCAGGTACAGGGCGTGCACAAGCGCGTTTCAGAGGGGCTGCGTGCCTATAGCTGTGCTGTGAACAGGCGCGTCTGCCGTGCGCTGCTCGGAGGTGCCTGGGGAGCACTGGTGCTGCTGCCCGGGACATCCCTCGCTGTGGGGAGAGATACGGGAACCAAACCAGTCATTTTGCAAGTGTTCCAGGAGGATGAGTTAGGATACCAGACCTGTTAGCAATGCTATTTAAAGAAATATGAAAAAAATAAATCAACTTAGAAATTTTTGAAAAAATCATTTCACATATACAAGAAAGTGTATGTGGAACAAAGTTGGGTTAAAAGGATGCAGATGCAGGGACCAGCTCCCAGGAAGGCAGCCAAGCGACAAATTGCAGCTGGAGTCCTACATCTGCTGGCTTGCCTGTAGGCAGGGTGCTACAGGCAGCAAATGGGGTGGTGGTAAACGGGGATGCCCCCTGGGCAGTCCTTTTAGCCTCCACACAGCCAGCCCAATTTCCTCCAAGCTGGCAAGCCGTCATCTCCTACAATTCCTGCAGCATTCCCACTGTGGATTTTTTTTTTTTCTTTTTGATAGTAACAAAACAGACAAAAACAGAGATGTGGCAGCCATCACAAATGCCTGGGTTTTCTCCCAGCTCGCCCTGACTCCTGCTCAGTCCCTCAATCTCCCACAAGTCTTGGTGCTTTGGAATTTTCCAAATTTGTTCCCATCCACCCTGATCGTGCGATGTCCGGCTCTGACATGCCCCATCGTGGGAGGAGCACGCGGGCCCACAGTGTGAACGCAGCATAAGCACATACCTGAAGCTGTGGCTCACCAGAGTATTCAAGCACGTACCGAAATCCCACGGAAGTCATTTGCTAGATGGTGGTGTGTCAGTTCTCCTTCTGGCTTGCAGCTGACTCCCTTTTCCAAGAGGGCAACCCAGGGCGGATGCTGAGCTGTGTCATCCGCCCCTGTAGCTCAGCAGCGTGCCTGTGCCACCACGCTGGCCAGCACCAGGAGCATCCCTCAGAGCAGCCGGGGAGACAACTCAGCCCCACACCTATTTCCCCAGACTTCTCTCTTTAATTGTATCAGCTGTCTTCAAATAGTTACTCCTAAACGGCCTGAAGCTTTCTGTCCCTATGAAGGTGATAGGCTGGGTTTTGCCCTTAGTGATAGCCAATGTAGTTTCCATTCAGATTCACCAATAGGCTTGAAGGCCAAATTTAGCATATTGGAAAACCGAGGTATTTCTTGTTCATCGTGTGTGTTCTGCTTTGGAAATTAAGCTACATGCAAAAGTGCATGCTTTTTGCAATTACATATAGTAGAGATATAAATATACTGGACTATTTCCTAAAAGATAATCTAATTTATTGTCATCACGGTAAATCAGCAATTACAGATTTTAAAGGAGGCTTTACTTTTTTTTTTCTTTTTTTCTTTTTTTCTTTTTTTACAACATAGCATTACCCATTTTCAGATCATACATTTTTAGCAAATTTTGACTGTGTTGCAACTCCCTTCACTTGGTAATTTCAATGTTGCTAGCAAAAAAAACATGGTTACAGATTATAAAATCACTTGACAGAAGAGCATTTGTTTCTGAGCTGAAGGTCTGTGCTTCTGTGTTGTGGCAGGCAACGAGTCCCAATTAGTGTTACTAATTAGCTAACTTTCTGTATACAATTTTATGTCAACACAGCTCCAGATGAGGTTTACAGTGTAAAAAACAAGGCACAGAAATGGAAGTAGAGATAGACCTGGAAATGGATGACCTATAAATGGTTTGTTGGAAATTTACTCTAATTATCAGGCAAAAAAATATGCAGTCCCTAAAAAGCCGCTTTGGGGAGAGTTGTGAAGTTGCACTGAGGATCTGTGGCCTGATCATGATCAGCTGCAAGACGTAATTGCCAGCCCACCGGCTCTTAAAACCTGGAGGTGGAAGAAGAGCCTTCCCCTGGCAGCCCAACCATGGGCTGTTTTGTTGGCCGCCTGAGTAGTCCTTGCTTGATGGGAATGCACACAGCGAAGCCCTGAGCCCACCCGGCACCATGGCCATCAGCCCTGACAGCTGAAATACAGCTCTGAGCACCAACATTTGGCAGGTTTTGGAGCAACTGGATGTGCTCGCATGCTTGGGCTTCCTCTGCTGCGGAGGTTGCAGGTCAGAGTGAGGAATTTGAATTTTTCTGCCTTCCCTTGTACATTCATCATGTTTTCTCTCAGAAAATGCAGCAGATCTCTTGACACTGGCAGCTCCAGCCCTTTTCAGCTTCTATGTTTTTATTCCAGAGAGGGGATACCTTCTTTGTACTCTCTCAAACAGAGTCAAACGCAGAAAACAGAACATGCAGTATTTCAGAACCTTGACTCTTACTTTAAACTGCCAATACCTCAAAGGTGTCATTCTTTGCTATCATATATCTTTAATAAATGATTAAAAAGACTCCAAATGTGGGCTGCTGTGGAGCCATGCTGCTGTGCGTGGCTCCTGAATAGCATTTAACTTTCCAGCCCTGTATAATGATGGGATTATTTAAATACTCTTGACTCATAGGTCCAGTAATTCTATGAAAATTACAGTGCTCTTTTTCAGCCTTGTTGTACAGCCTGCCAGGACTAATTGCTTCAGAGACAGAGTTGATCGCTTCATCTTTTCAACCTTCTCTTCTGCCCTTATCATGAGCATTTGTGTTCTATGGAGAAATAAAATGCATTTTGTTGAAGGCTGTTGGAAATGCCTTGTCTCAGGGAGATAGATTTAAATTGGGATGTTTGCTAGAAAACTGTCTTCTCCTGCATAGCCATGCTTTGAAAATTGTGTTGAGAAATGGGGAGAGGTAGAAAAGACCAAGCAGGGCAATCTGGCTTGGAAAGGTCATTTTCTACTGAGGCACTTACAGACCGGGTCTATTGGCTCTTTCTGCCATGAGTCCTTTTCCCGACAGGTGATTGAGCACTGACTTAGAGAAAGCACTTCTGCCTGGGGAAGCATGCAGGGGTGAGACAGTTCTCCCCTCTCCCAGGGGCAGACTTTCAGACAAAACCAGGAGTATTTTCACAATGACCGTCATTAACAATCGAAGCAGCTCAGCCGAAGCAGTAAGTTCTCCCATCACTTGAACTCTTCGCATCAAGAGAAATGTCTTTTTAAGAATGACACTTGAGTTCATCCAGAAGTCGCTAACCTGAGTAGCTGCTGGTCATTTAGTGGGAGGGGATGAGTCCCTTCCCAGTACAAATTCCTGGCCACAGCTCTGTAGCTTGCTTTGTGCAGGAGGAAGGAGCAGAACGCCAAAAGCGGTGCCTGTCGGTCTCACACCAGCGTTTTCCAAGTATTTTTGCCTGTTCTGGAGTAATCCAGGCAATGGGGATTGTAGCCTTCCAGAAGCAGATTTAGTTGACAAGTTTCTGACCTCTCTTTGCAATAGTGAGATGAAGAATGCTGAGAAGTTATTTTTGGCCTTCTCAGAAGAGGCTGAGTTTCCACTTCAAAGTTGGCTTAATTTTTAAGCTATTTTATATTACCAAACATAAGGCACAGTTTTTAAAAAATCAAAATGAGAACAGAATACTGTTTTGACCTAACACATATGTTTTTTATACTTTATTTCCTAGGGGGGAGTTTGGTTTGTTTGTTCCAATAAAAGAAAAAAAATCAAAACTGTGAAATTTCCATGAAATGATTTCTGTCTCTCTCTGGTTATAAATTTTACTTCTGAAGTGTCTGGAGACATGATCTGTTGGCTGTAAGTACACAGAGATCTGACTTAGGTACCGGTTCAAGAAGGGAAGCTAGAAATACATTTCTCCTTTGCGAAGCTGACCCAATGGTTGGTCCTTCAAGGCAGTGGCTGGGCATGAAGTGCCGAGGTTGAGGCACGGCTGGGTTCAAGCCGTTCTCACCAGGAAAACCTCAGTTCTGCTGACAGTGTGAGAGCCCAAACAGTTTGGCTCGATTTGAGCCACCAGCAGTGACAGCCAGCTGCAGCTACCGGAGCATTTGTTGGTAGTCCGTGTCTCCAGCTCTCAGAAGACAGCGTGAGGACAAGAGCCAGGAGTCTGGAGTAATCCCTGAGTACAAACTCCTTTGTATGCGGGACAGAGAGTGCAGGGGGAGGCAGGGCTCTGCATATAATCTCCCTTAAGATCATTACTTGGCTCCATTCATATGCTTATAATTTCTTCATCCTCCTCTAATCTGTGACTACATTTCAGATGAGCAATTAAATTAATCAAGCCTTTGCGGCATTGTCCTTTGCTAATGCATCCTCTACAGCTTGCTGACCTTTCCCTTTGAAGCTGTTCTCTGCTTGCTGCTGCCTCCCCCCGCCTTTTCTTTTAAGGAACATTTGCTGTGAAATGCTTTAACTGCTCCCGTAGCAGGGAAGGAGGATGGCTCCCAGCAAACAGCCCGGCAAGAGCAAACGTGTCCAGGTTAGCCGCTGCTTAGGCAGACTGGTGGTAAAGGTCTTCGTGGCTGGCACATAGGAGCGGGGCTTTTTTGCGCCCGTGCCTCCGCATATCCCCGGCAGGAGTGAATGATGCTGCCCCTTGCAGAGGACGTGAGTTGGTCCCCAGTGCCACCAGGGGCTGGAGCTCTGGCCTTGTGCATGGCTTGGGCTCACCAGATGAAGCTGCCCAGTGTTGGCCAGCCCTTCAGAGCAGGGCCCAGATCCGTGGTGCTGGGAGCGTGCAGCTGGGCACTTGCCCCCGAGGTCAGTGCCTTGCCAGAGCTCAGCTGGAGCAAACACATGCCCACTGCTGACAGTCTAGTCCTGCCTGAGGAAATTCAGCTACGCACAAAACACACCTGTATTAGTTCAGCTGGCAAATAACCGAGCTCTGAAATAATAACCCACAGATGGCACGGGCCAAGCTGCTGTAAGGAGACGTGGTTTGGTGGCTGCCACAGCGGGCTGCCTCCTGGCAGCAGCCGGGAACAGCACCGGGAGTCCAAGCCCTGCTCTGTGAGGGCAGGAGCCGGTGTGCTTTCTCAGCTGCCGCAAGACATCGCTGTGTTTTAACTTCATCCTTACTTGACTGCTCTCTTCCCAGGGGATCACTGAGCTTACTGGTTCTCTGTGAGTCCTGCCATCTCAGGGGACAATGCACCTGGGTCGGTGGCACAGCTGATCCGAGGGAACCCCAGCCAAGGCCGTTAGAGCAGCCCACACCGCTGTGTCTCGCCTCCGCCGCACTCCCAGCCGGGATGGAGAGGTGGCTGTGCCAGCACACGCTTCCCTTCAGATATGGTTTTTTTTTTTTTTTTTAAGAGACGTTCCTAAATTCTGCTAACTAAATTGCATAAAGTGCTTTGGGCTATCTTAAAGTCCTTCCAGTGCCCTTGCCAACATCTACAGCATCGTATCGCTCAGTGTGGAAAAAGGTGCAGGTGCGCCTTGTGCTGCTGCGTAGCTCACCTGGAATGACTTGAGAGCTGCGCACCCACCCCGGGAGAGGCTGCCTTCGTTAGATGCCTGAGATAATCTGATAATTTCCTCCTCTTCGTCATCATTCCTCTGCATTATGCAAGTGGTATGTGAAGCTTTCCAGATATGACTTGCATTCAGATTTCATTAATGGCTTTTTCCCATTTCATCACACCTGGGCCTTTCAAGAGCTTAGGCTCTTGAAATGCACAAAAGCATTTAACTAAATTGGGAGTATTGTAAGCTTTAGACAGCAAGTAGGTCCTTGGCTATTTGCCTTGGCCAAAAAAACAGCATCTCCAGCAGGGAAAAATAGCACAAATGTAAAACCGGGCAAAATTTGTGCCCAGAAGAGAAGTCGTTTCTGGTATCCTGGGGACCACACACTTGGTTCTCTGAGTTTTCCCTCAGCAGCTACCTTACTTCTGCTTGATTTGAGCTACTGCCCTCCACCACCACTGGCGGTCTGGTTTTCTCAGATATCTCGCTCCCCTATTTATCAGCAGGTTTCAATCTTGTACGATGGGAAGAAAAAGGCTATTTTCTTTTCCCTCAGTGACAAGGCGCAGGAAAACAGCTTAAAAAAAAAAATAGTAAAAGGACACTTCCACCTGTGGAATGGCAAATGCCTGATTAATTTGAGGCACAAAACAACGTGTGGTGCTTCCAGTGCCGTGCCAAGTGAACAGCAGAATGGCTTCGCTCCCGACAGCCCTGCCTTGGTTGCTCACACTCACCTCTGCAAGTTCCCCCAAACAGGCTTGGTTTTTCTCATCTTCAGGAATGGTCCCAAAAAGCTGAAATAGCACGGAAGGAGCATGGCTTTACAGTGCAAAGCAAATAATCCTGCTGGATCGCGAGGGAGCTCAAGGGAGTGAGGGGAATAGTAGAAAATTACTTGTTGCTATAGTGTGAGCAGATTTTGCACAAATTGGCAGCGACCCACTTCATTGCTTTGTTTAGCCTCAAATTGAGAAGCATTCAGGAAAGGCATGAAGCAGCATAATCTACCACCCATCCCTCATCAGCGAGAGACTCAATGTAGAGCTGCACCTGGGGAGTCTTGAGCTTAACAGCAAAGAAATTCGGTTCTGGGAAAAACTACAGGGAGGGCTGCTGGCTGTGGGAGCCAGGAGCAGCCTGCGAGCCCGGCGGAGCAGCGCGGGCAGCGAGCAGGATGCGCCCCGCTCCGAGCGCCAACACTTCGCCGTGCCGGCACCAGAGGGCATTGAAGCTTGAATTAACTTCTCCAGACCGTGGGATCCACACAGAACCTTCCATACCCCACAGCCCAGATTTTAGAGGGGTAGGGTGCACTTTTTTTTTCTTTCTTTCTTTTTTTCCTTTTCTTTGGGGGAGCTTTGTGTTTCCACTTGGCTCCGTGTTTCCTAGCAGGTGCTCGCCTCCGCATAGTGGGACTGGGCTGCAAGTTTTATTGGTGAAGAGTCCAACTCCTAAATGTTATTTACAGGGAAATTGAAGACTGCCTTCAAAATTAACAATAGATGACTATAAATCTTGCTCAGTTACCTAGCAACTAACACAATAAAATCCTAAGGTTAAAAGGAGAAGGGTTATTTGGCAATACCTTGGGGAGCACATAATGGCCATTTGCATTCCTGGGTGGGAGGGAAAAAAAAAAAAATTCATGTGATATTTACAAATTACTGTATTGATGAAGGAGAAAAGGTGAAATTACTAAGTGTGGTTTTAATCAAAATACCTCAGAATCGACAAATATAACAAAAAAAAAAATCCTTGCAGAAGTCAAATGGCTGTGATTAAAGAGCACTCTGAAAACGTATGGTGATCTGGGGAAATGATGGAAAGGTTCTGCTACGTTACCAGACCCACTTTGTTACTGTTTCTGACATCTGAAATGTGCGTACCACAGATTAACAGTGTAATAAATGTTCAAAGTAAATTTGACCGGTACAAGCCTGATGGAATATGCCCTAGAAAAACCTACGCAGTGCAAAAAAAATTTCAAAACTGAAGTAACATAGCATGATTCATCCAGGCCTGGGTTCCTGTTATGCACAGCACAGATTGAAATTCCATATCCCCACCTCAAACTGGGGTTTATACGCAATCTTTTCTGCCTGCAGTAATTGCAAATCTTGAAGCTGGAATGAGCGGAAACTCTGAATTGTTTCCCTCCTAGAAGACCCTCATGGGGGCATGTTTACCCAGGAAGGAGGTTTGGTGAAAGAACTATGCAGCAAAATAAATGGCTGGTCCCTAGCATGCTCCTTCAGCAGCTGTGGCATTTAGAGCCAGTTTTTAAGCCCTCCTTTTGTTGTTGAAAGGCTTTAGACAATAACTGCCTAGTAACAGTCAGGCACTTATTACTTTCAGGGTACTAGATGGTGACAGGATCCACGCTGAGTTGTAATTCACCTGCACAGGCTGCCGGCAGGAGGAACCACAAGGAAACTGATGGAGCAGTCCCTAACAGCCAAATTCACCTTGACTTGGCAGTAGGAAGAAACTTCTGGGTCCAGTGGACAAAATTAGTGCTGCTTTCTGCCTTACTCCAGGGGTCTGTGCTGGTGGTACTGGTGCTGATGGTCAGGGCGGGACCGCAGGAGGCTTGAGGCTCTCAGAACTGACAGAGAGATGCTCAGTTTTCTGCAGCTATTTTGGAGGTGATTTCCTAACATAAGTCACAGTTTGTGGGACAGAAGAGCCAGGGGCACTTTTCTGGAAAGACTGGCAAATTTTCTTGGCTCCATACACAGAATTGGGCACATTGTCCCCATATTTCCCATACTCTGGTTGCAGCTACTGCTGTGGACCTGCAGCTCCTCTTCCTGTGTGGTAACAGCTGCCCACTGGGCTAGGACACAGGTGACTTCACTCGTGCTATTGCTCCAGCTGGTGTCCCAAGGGAGATGGAGGTCAGCAGAGCCCTAACAGCATCTCCTCATCCTTGTGCAGAGATGGGGCCCAGCACAAGGCGAGACTCTGCGGAGCTGCCAGGTCAGGCACATGCCCTGGGACTGGGCAAGCAGAACAGCTCTGCAGCAACACGGGTTTCTTCATTCCAACTTCTGCTGCCATCTGTAACTGCAAATGGGAAAAGGCTCCTTCTTGCTGCGCATGAAAGGAGAAAAGTGATATTCAGACAGCTTTAGTCACGAGAAGGGCTGTAAGAAGTGTCATCCCTAGACAGGTTTGGTTGAAACAGAAATGGGAGGGGAAGATGACGTACAGAACAATTGAAACGACAGCAGAAACAATAATTTGTCAGACAAACTGTCTGGCGTATATTATCCATGTGTCTCTGTTTCAGAGTCTATTTCACAGCAATATTTGACAGCCCCCACCTCCAAGGTGAGTTTGCCTTCTCTCAAGAGGAAGATCTATGTGATAATAAAAAGAAAAACAATTAAAAAAAAAAGAAGAGAAGGGAAAAGAACAAAAGAAAAGAAAAGAAAAGAGAAAAAAGCTTTTGAAAGTGCCTCTTGTGATAGCACAAGTAGGCCTGGAGCTGTGTTTCTGGCCCCTGCCCTCCCAGCCGTGCCAGCATGTGTGCATCATCCCCCCTTGAACATGGTGAGCACAAGGGAGTGGGAGTTTATTTCCTGAGCAATCTTCATTCTCGGCAGCTTTTCTGGGGGAGGAAAGAGAAGAGGAGCATTCAGGCCAGTGAGATAATGTCTCCCCTCCCTTTCCCAAATACATCCCAGAGATGATGTTCTGGTCTGACTCTTCTTATGCAGCATTTGAGCATCCCAAAAATGTGGAGTAAGTCCTCCTGCCAGCCCTGGATCTCAGAAGGACAGTTAACCCTCCTTTGTCCTAGATGTCTTGGGTCGGAGAGATTAAGGGCTGGCCCCCTGAGGTATTTAGATCCCTAGAAGCCACTAAGGACCTGACTCCACTGGGGGCTGTGGTACTTGAACATTTTAATGGCTCTGGGTGTATGTGATTTCCCCAGATCCCCCTCCAGGAACATCAGGGCAGAAGCACTGAGCATTCCTCTTATCTGCATCTTCTGCACTCCCAGGCTGAGCCCTCATCTTCCCTGTCCCCTTAAACACTCCGGTGCAAGTCCTAATCTCAGCGCCTTCCCTGCCTTTTGCCTGCGCGTTGAGGAGTTGCCCACCGCGTGTGCAGTAGCTGCTGAACTGAGGCTGGAGGGTACAGACCGTGCAGCGCGGCCGGCAGGCTTGGTGGCCCCATGGACACCTTGGGATGGAGGGCAGGAGACCAGCTTTGCTTGATTTAAGTTTAGGACCTGCCTCTTCATCAGAAGACTGGAGCCGTGATTCAGCACAGCCACACCTCCAAGGACTTTACCCTCCAACTTTGACTTACTTTTGCTGTTTTAAACTTATAGCAGATGTCCTCCCCAGCCTTGTTATTGAGGGCACACAGCATCTCTTGCAACAGCAAAGCAATTAAAAGGATTTGCAGGTCACCTTTAAAGCATTTCCCACAGCACGTTGAGTCTTGTTATAAGTCCTGTATCCATTAATGCTTTTATTTCAGCAGTTTTAATTGGAGTTTTAAATATTCTGAATCTTATGCAAGACACCTAAAGTGCTGGCAAATTTCAGGTCCTCTCTTGCACGATGCTCATTCCCTGAAATCCCATTGACCTTCAGTAGAGATGACAGCAACTCCGCACCCCTGATATTACCGTATCTTAAATGGCATACAGGTAGGGATGTTTGAGCTCAAAGCCCAGCCTGCAACCAGTTGCCCACTGTGTGACAAAACATGCATGTATTTGAAGAGATTGCCTCTGTCCCTGAGACTTTATAACATATTCTTGCACCACCGTATGAGCAGGAAACTGAGAGGGAAACTGAGAAGGAACACGATAGGAAATTAGGCAGAGGGCAGCGATGAGAGGAAGCTGAAAGGTTTTGGAAGGGTAAAAATAGCAACTACAGAACAGAACAGGGAGGGAATGTCAGTTTTTCCCACTGACATGAAGAAATCCCATGCAAAAAGAATTTTTTTCCATGATAAAATTCCCTTTTTTTTTTTTTTTTTTAAAGGAAGCCCAACATCTATGGGAGGAAAAAGCGAAAATCACCCTGAAACTTTTTGCCTGAGATGTTCAAAAGCCAACCACACAGCTCCCAGCCTCATTTCAGTCTCCTAGAGAGGAAGATAAAAGTGAAAAATCGACAAAAATGAAAACCGATTAAATGAAAAAATTATCAAAGCCTTACAGTTTTAACCAGCTGTGCAGCAGAAAGGCAAGGGAACAAAGGAGCAAGGAAAGAGGGGAAGGAGATGACAGGGCCTATGAACAACTACAACCACCGGGGAGAGGCTGCGAAATGTTAATAGCGAAGCTGCTCCTTCCCCAGCGAGGATGGATGCCTTCTTGATCCCTCTCCCTGAGTGTTTCTGAGGACCTCTCTGCTCCACGAAGCACGTTTGCTGCTCACGCTTCTCCCCATGTTCCGTTTTGCTGTGCTTTGTGCCAGATATGCTGTTTGATTGCAACCCCCCATGGGACGGGCTGGTTGTTGGCCATGGGGACCCCTTTGTGGTGCTTTGCATGGATGACAAGAGCAGGCTGATGCATGGCTGCCCCACGGCTCCCAGCCCCACCGCTCCTAGCCCTGCTGGCCCACGTGTAGCCCTGGGAGCCTCGTGAGCTCCCGGGGTGTAACAGGTGCTTTGTGTCCCACACGGGATCTCAGGCAGCAAATACATTTCACGTGACTGTGTTTCTCCTGCACTCTGCTGGTGTTTGTGGACTAAATTTGTCCTCAGTGAGGAGGGGAACAGAAGCCCAGCAGGAGCCCAGGCTGTTTGCTCCCTGCCTTTAAGCCATTAAAAGCCCCCCCCGTGCCGCGCAGACTGCAGCGTGCTCAGAGCTGTAACTTCGGAGTTTGCCCCTTCCGTGCTTCAGGATTACCATCCCTTCTGGGTCTCAGGATTTTCTCCTTCAAACCCGCGCTGCGAAGCGTTACCACCGCGCTGCGCTGCCGAGTGTGGCGTGACAGCAGGCAGCGGCGGCGAGGGCCCGGGGAGGGTCGTTAACTCTGAAGCGGAGTGATGACAGCAGGCGTTGCGAGGCTCCCGGGAGGGGCGGGGGGCGGCCGGGCTCT
>VXAL01003308.1:379197-501824 GCA_013399475.1 Chauna torquata | reverse complement strand
CCGGCGCGGCGGCGGGGGGACGGGCTGCCCTCAGCCGCCCTCAGCCCTCCTTCAGCCCCCCCGCTCCAACCTGTGGCTGCGTCCCGGTGCATGCGTGCGCGTCCCCGCCGCCCCCAAGTGTCCCCTTCCCCGGGTGTGCCCTCTTCCCCCAGGCGTGCCCCTCTGCCCTGTCCCCCCCCTTCTCCCCCCAGCTGTGCCCGCTCGGGGACCGCGGTGACCTCTGCGTTTGTTCCAGCTGACGGCGTCGGGGGAGCCGGAGCGGGGCCAGCCCTGCACCACCTGCGGGGACCAGTGTCCCGGCTTCGCCCTGCACAAGTGGAGGTAAGGCCCCGTGACCCCGCCGCCCGTGGGCAGCGGGAGCTCGTCCCACTGATGGGTTGCGCTCCGTGGCCAGCGTGGGGTTTCGTGGCTCCACGGAGGATCGTCTGGGGTGCGAAGGGGGATTTGGGGGAGCGCTTGTGTTGGTGTTCATGCCCCCTGCCCGGGCAGGTGGGTCTCCGTCCCAGGTGGGAGCTTCCCTCTGCGTGGGGCGGCACACAGGTGTGCCGGTGTCTGCTGTGGGGTGCAGCAGGAGCCAGGCCTGGGACTGGGATAACTGGTTCGCCTGTTACCACCACCGCAGGTGAGCCGGTCCCCACTGCGGTCAGGGGCTCCTGTGCTGCTCTGCGGAGGCTCCTGCGTGGTTTTGGGGCTGAAGCTGCCCTCCCCAGGCAGGGGACAGCAGGGGTGGAATGGGAAGGGGATGTTGTGGGGGGATCTTGGTGGTTTGCTCCAAACAGCTGTGTGAAACTCCTGCCTCTCCCCATGACCCCATGGTGGGTTTTTGCCCCCTCAGTGATGCCAAGCAGCGATCTAGGTATTGAAATGGATGGGACCCCCCTGCCCCAGCAGGGCGTGGATGTGTGTGCGGGAATGAACAAGTATTTTTGTCTATTTCTGTTTTGTGTTTTCATAAAGCCAGTAACGCTGGTACCTATGAGACACCAGGATCCCTGGCCTCCTGCTGGATCAGCCCCATCTCCCCTCCCCACACTGTGCTATCTGGAAATGAGTTCCTGCTCGTGGGATTTAGTGATACTAAATCTTCTGGGCTGTGGGCTCCAGGAGCTGGCGCAGACTTACCAGGCCAGAGAGCCCTTGGTGATTTTTTAGCCTTATTTTATGGGGTATCCCCTTTTCTCCAACATCTGCCGCGCTTCTCTCGGCATGTGTCCTACTTCTCCAGGCTGGATCTCAGCAGATTAAAACACTGGTCCAGAGCGAGGAGAGGGATGCTGGATTGATTTGTTAGTGTTGAATTACATCTAAAGCTTCAGCCTTACAAATCAATGTTGCTGGTGGTGCGCTCCGAGGTGCGGTGGGAGCCATGCAGGACAGGGTCTGCGGGCCGAGGTCTGCCCTGGGGACACGTGGCTGGTGCAGCAGCGAGGTGATGGATGAGCCTGGCCCTCCGCGGGTGCCAGCAGCGTGTCCGAGTGCCCCACGTCCCACCTCAGACCTTCTGAAGGTGAAGGCGTCTCCTCCTCCCGTTGTGGGAGCTGTGGTCTCCTGACACCCTCTTGCTAATGGGGACCTGCCACATGTGTGTTAATAGATTTATAAGGTCACCCCGACTGTCTTGTTTGTTTGTTTGTTTGTTTTTCGGGGCTTATTAAATGCTTTTGCGAGCTGTCCCAGGTTTCCTTGCAGCTGAAGTTTGGGGTAGCAGGTGTTGTTGCAGAGGTGCTTTGTAGTGCTTAAAAGTGTCATGGAGAACTTTCAAATGTAGGATAAAAAGGAAAGGGATGGTCACCAGAGGTATTTCCCATCTGGTCTGAGGAATTACAAGGTACTGTGATTTGCTGTTTGTTGTGTTATGCTTAACTTTGAAAAATCAAGCAAGTTCTTGATACCGTCATATTAAAGGCCAAACGAGCAGAAGAGGCACGGAGCTTGTTGGGGAGTGTCAAATGCAAGGTGGTGGTGTGGCTCAGTTCAGGTTGTGTCTGCTGCTCCAGCATGCTCTGCCCCTTGTGCTGGACCCTGCAAAACCCCTCGCGCAGGGGAAAGGAGCAGGAGGCTTCAGCCTGCCAGGGCCACCCATCCGCCCGCAGCTGCCTCCTGGCTGCCCTTTCCTGAGGGTCCCCCCTGGCATGGATTTTTGGTTAAAACGGATGGATCCTTCTGGGGAAGGAAGGGGTTACCTCCCTGGGGCAGCAGAAGGATGGGGGCCAGTGGGCAGGGCTGGGGATCAGCCCCCAGGCTGTCGCAGCCTGGGTGCCCCGGCTTTGCATCCCGCTGAGCGGGCAGGCGCGGCGGCTCAGCCCGTGCTTCAGCTGCACAGCTCCCACCGGGCCGGGCGAGCCGAGAGCCCTCCTGCACACGCATTCGCGTGTAATTGCCTTGATGTAAGAGTGATTGTGCAATTAAAGCAAAAAGGCAACCTGTTTGCCAAAACACAATAGAGAGGACGGATGTTCATTTTTTACTAGTGAGTGGTCTGTTAATGCCCAGGACGCGTAAGCGGGCAGATTATTAATAGTAGTTAGTTTTGTAGGTCACAGACCTGCTCAGGAGCCTGTGCGCACACGGTGGGGCATCCAGCTCCTGCTGGGGATGCTCACAAATACTTTAACATGCAGAGTGGGATTGGAAGAAATCAATGGATTGCAAGGAGATCTGTAGATTAAGGATACAAACCCAGATCAATTAACCAGCAGAGGTTCATAAGCCTTCTTATAATCCTTTAACAGTAGAGTTTTGCTGATAAATGGGAATTGGGCTTTTTGCTTCAAAGGTGGGAATTGGTGACATGCTTTAGGAAAAAAGAAAATAATTTATGAGCTTGTAGGCACGGAAGCCAGAGCTCATCCCTGTTGCTGATGCGAGCATTGTCATATATGTAATTATGAAGGACTGAATTTTCTTGTTACCTGTGATTTTAGGTATGATCTGTGCGACCAATCCATCAGGCAGGCAAATTGCTTTGTTAGACACCAAAGATTTCTGTGCCCAAACGTTCTCTTAAAAGCCAATTTGCTCAGGTGGAGAGATGGCTTTGAGTGTTGGTTGAATTTATCATTCCTGGGAGCACACGCATACTTCCTGAGCCAGGGAAACCACTTGAAAATAAATTGTATTCTGCAGAACTGTTTTCTTTTCAGTATAAAACCAGTCCTTGTGCTGTAGGTGATGTGAGAGAAAGATGAAAGGGGATTCCCAAGTAATGCAAAATATCCCTGGTTTTAGACTACGTTTCTGAATCTTCTTAATCTTGCTCTTAAATTATGATCTCGCATGCAGGACAATGGATGAGTTTTCTTGTTAACGTGTCGCGAGTTTCGCACCACTTCAGTGTGAGCGAGGAGTTGAGGACTCCTGGTGTTACAGGCGGGGTTAGGTGGAGCCCGCTGCATGTCATACCCCCCTGAAGCTCCCCGACCTCCTGCGTCCTGCAGACCTCTGCCTCTTGCTGTAAGGCAGAAATTCAATTTTCAGTTTAAATCATTTAGCCCCAAAGAGGAGAAAGCAAGTCATTTGTCAGAAAAAACTGAAGATTGAATTCCATCATTCCTAGGTGTGAGGTCTGCGAGGACGCTGCTATCAAACTGTAACCAGAATGACCTGCTATTTCTCATGGCTTGAACAGCAAAATGACTCCTTCCTCTAATCACATCGCTTTATTTTATGGTAGACTGTCAGTAAAGTATGTAAGGACTGAGAAGTTGTCTGCGTGGGCTGCAGTCTTGCGGATGGAAATTGGGTACACATAACAAAATCCCCATTAACGCAGGTTGGTACTTGAAAGGTGGCTTTGTGTGGAAAAAGTGAAATCAAATTCAATAAAAATCTCCACCTCCTTAGGAGTCCAGTTGCTGTTTTCTAATCAGATCTGCATTACATTAAACCGTGTGCCATTCAGCTTGTTAACAAGCTTTGGCTTTAAATAAAGCTGTCATTGGAGTTTGGTGAATGAATGGCCATTAGGAGTGTCTTTTGCATAACGTGTGGAGAAAAGCCTGCGGAGAGGTGGTCTGGGAGGAGGGAGGCGAAGGGAATTTACAGCCTGGTCCTGGTGCAATTAGTGTGGACATGCAAACCTTAAAGGTGACAAATGGCTCTCGGCTGAGGGAATGGAGCCATCGCTTTTGCTGTCGTTAAGACTGCTGTGAAGAACTTAATTTCGGATTTATCCTGAGCGAAGTAGAATTACAGACTCAGTGCCGTATCGAAAATACTGGATTCTTCGTGTTAGAAGATTGGCATGTGTTTAGCACGCACAGGCGTGGTTTGTTTATGCCTACGCTCTCTTTGAGAAAGCCTTTCCCAAAAAGCTACACTTGCCATTTCAACAAACCTGGCTGTTCCCTGGTCTCTACCTTCTCCTCCAAAAATGCCAGCTGAAGCATAAATGCAGCAAAGCTAAGTCTCAAAACCGTGTTTGAGCTGTGGTGTGATTTGAGAGGGGGACACAAACCACCTGGTCTGCCAAGTCTTCGGAGACAGTCGAGCAGTGCTGATTTCAGAGGGAAGGCATTCAGATGCTGTGGCAGATAAGATAACTTTAAAAACTGTGTCTTAAAACATTTGGAGAAGTCTTTGTTGCCATAGTTATTCTTCTCATTTGCAGAAGCAGTTAAATAACAGTAATAAGCATGACGTAAGGACAAAGACTGGCTTGCTGAGTTTTTAGTTTCAACGTGAGATTGTTCTGCATCTTTTCTTGGAGTCTTTTTTTTTTTTCTTGTGTATGTTGTGTAATCTTTGTCCCTTGAAAACACATTTGGGTGAGGACGATGTGTTCTCTTCGTGTGTCACCGTCACGCGTCACAGCCCTAGTGCCAGCGGGGTGCGATGGAATGGCAGGCAGTGCCTGGCCCTTGCCACCCTGGGCAGCTACGTGCTTGCTGGCTCAGTAGTCAGCATTGCTCTGTATTATCAAGTGAAGTTTCGCACCATGCGATTGTTTCAAGCATTTCTTTGCTTCTGTAACTCAGCATCTAACTAATCCTCTGTGGCCAGTCCCACAGAAGTCTGATGACATCTGGCCTCATCAGGTCTGGGAGCATCTGCAAGGACAAACTTCTGAGCTTCTCAGGAGAGACCACCTGGGAATCCCAGGTAATGCAGGCTCAGGGTCCTGAGTGATGACTGGACCACGGAAACCTATGGACACGGAAACCCATGGACAAGGAAAGAGGAGATACGTGTGGAAAGATGGGGAACCTGGTAAATAAGGTGGTCGAGTGGAACTGCAGAGGTGTTTTAGGTCGCTGGATGATGGCAGCTAGAATCTCATGTCTCTGTTTTGTTGACTGTAGCTTGGGAGTCGCTAGCGGCAGTGGTTTTTTCTTTTCTTTGCTGTGCATGTTTGTACAGTTCCCAGTCCTCCGGACCTGATCTGCTGTTGCGTGGAGAGCAGCAAACACGACTGTCAGCGCAACGGGAAGCTGTGTGTGTTTGCAGCCTGAATCTGCACTCACCTGGCACCCGCCCTTCCCATGGGGGGACATCCCAGCTGCGCACGGGCACGTTCGGGTCTTCGGGCTGCTGACTCGTACCTCGTCCAGGGAAACAATAATATTTGTAATGTAGCATGTGAATGAATACTGAATCCTGAAGCATTTGTTTCTACTTTCAAAAAAAAAAAAAGTACAGATTATTGCTTCCATATGTTTCCAGAATTTTTAGTAGGTTATGTATCTTTCACACACATGCTCTTAGCTTTTCCCTTTCATGAATAACATGCTTTGTGCCTCTCTCTCCTTTAGGATTCAGATATTCCTCACTTCCTTGCATGTTTATTTGAAAGGCTTTGGAGATGTGAGAATAGCAATACCTTATCTTGAGCGGGCTTATGCTCGCATTGCTTCCACAGCAAGCAGCGTCGGGTCCTGTGGTTTTTATTCCGTTTTTCATGTTGCAATGGGGAACCTGCTGGAATAGGAAAGCTCTGCCGGCGGGGAGCAGTGCAGTGCCACTGTCGTGGTGCGGTGAGTCCCTGTGGGGCCGCGGATGGGCTGAGAGGGCGGCTGCCGCCAGGGACCGGGACCTGTCCCTGGGGGGGGCAGGAGTCACCCGGCCCCTGAGGAGGCTGTGGACCTGATGGAGGGGATGCAAACAAACCGCAGGTGGTTTCTGTCTGCTGATTTCCAGGGTCCTCATGTGAGGGGTGGCATAGTTAGCTTGTACTTGATGTCTTTTGTTGTAAGCAGTCTGGGCACAGAGAAGTCGTTCCCTGCCAGGTGACTCATTGCCAAAGCCAGTGTCCTTCAGCCGCTGTGTCCGGGCTGGTTTGGGATTGGCGGCTGCTGTTCACCTGCGTGCAGTGAAGCTCAGCGCAGGAGGCTGCTGGAGCCTGGACCTCCCTCGGTACAAATGACCTCGGCTGTCCTATCTACCTGCACCTGTGAGATTAAGCACTTCTGTAAGTGTATGAAAAATCAGGGGTGAGTTTTTCTGAGTTTTCCACCCCTGTGTCAGCAGGGAAAGAGCCATGTAACTGGTGATGGATTGCGTGGGAGACGCTGCTGCACGTCCTCTGAGAGATACCCTTGGCTCTGCTCATGCCGTGGGAGCCCCAGGGCAGAGGCTGAGTTCCCTGAAGGCGTTCAAGCCCCACTGAGGTCACTGAACGGCGGCTGGGAGCTTTGCCCTGTGCCAGGCAATGGCTGCATCCTGCCCATGTGGTCCTGCCAGACCATGCCAAGGGGCAGTCTGGCATTGGGATGTGAATTTGGGCACATTTGAGAGCGAGGATCCCCGTGGGTTTTCCAGCGTCACCCATCCTGGGACAATCCTTCTTTTCATAAATGTCAAGCAAACAGTTGAGTTTAGGGACTCCCAACCAATTTTTTTGTCCTGTCCCTTTCACATCTTCATGCCCTGCTGCTGAAACAGCGCCTAAAACAACGGGGACTGATAAGGTATCCTGTTTGTATTGGCTGCGAGACACAGTATCCATTTTAACAGAGCGCTACAATATTGGAGGCAGTGTTGTTGCTGGCAAAAAGCCTAAAATACATTCTTTAATTTTTTTGTACGTGATATACAAAAGAGCAGGTGAGGTACGTACTTGTTTCTGGGCAAGCCCTGGGAGCCTGTTTGAAGTCCTGTACAAGCCATTCGGGATTGTATTGCAGGAGCTCAAAGGAGTGGAGACACTTCTTGATTAAATTTCATCCGAACACAGGAGCCCCAGTCTGCAGCTGGTGTAACTGGAGTTGCTGCGGGCTGCCCTGCTCGGTTGTAGCTGAGCTGCCCGGAGAAGCCCAAAAAGCAAAATTTCTCCTAGAGAAAGTACTGTGTGGATGTGTTCTCTGTGTGTTTTGAAGCAGCCTTGTGCAATTCTATTTTTATGAATGGGGTGAGAAACCACTAATAATCTGATGTGGGTTTTGGTCTGGTTTTGGGGGGGTTTATTCTGTTTTTGTGGTGATTGTGAATGGACCTGATGAGTGAGGGGGCAGAGCAGAGAAACACCAAACTCTGATTTTACCTGATATTTTGCTCTTAGGCTAAAAAATTCTTTTAAATATGTGGTGGTTTTTTGTTTGTTTTGTTTTTGCGTAGAGTTTTTGGAAAAATGACTACAGCTGCATATTGGCATGCAAAGAGTGAAATGTTGCCTGCCTGGCGTGAGTGTGAATGTGTGTGTTTTGCTGCCCTGATGGCAGCAGGACAGCAGCCAGCGCTTTCTCAGTGCATGGGTCGGATCCTCAGCCACATTGCTGAGCAGATTTTCACCAGCAAGCACATTTTCCTCATGGAGCCTTTCTGGATGAAATTGCCCAAGACAGACCTTGCAAAATGCAGGGGCAAGATAGATCGGCTTGCACGAGGGATTTCCTTCAAGCAGACAGCTGTCAGTGCTGGAGGCTGCGGTTACAAATTCGGGTGCCACATCGGGCGTGATTTAGTGGGAGATGGTGACCTGATTTAACAGCTTGCCATGGCTGGATGGGGAGTGCCCCGCAGCCCCCCAGCCCGGGGTAGTGGGTTACACTGCTCACTGAAGCCTCCGCTGGGCTGGTGCGAGGAGAGGGGGGTGAGGGATGAATGGTCACATCGGTCCATTGGCGCGCAGCCAGGTGTCCCCATCCTCTAAGTGCATTTTGCTGCCCTGCTGCAGCTTCTGTCCTCTGCACAGGCTGTTCTCCCCGCAGGATGCATCCCTGGCTCCCCGTGCTGCTGGCGGGGAGGGGAGCAGCAGGGATGCTGCGGGGGGGTCACGGCGTGGGGAGCACCAGAGGGACCCTGCGTGCGGCTGCGATTGCCCGCCTGGGGTGTGCGGCATGTGTTCAACAGGCTTTTCTGCGGGAAGGGAAGCCTCCTACTCCTTTAGTAGAGGGTTTGCAACAGGCCACACAAGTGCCACGCATCATGGAAAGAAAAAACCTCTGGCCACCAATTCAGAAAGAAAAACTGGACTGAGTACACAAGGGCTGGTGACCAAAATGCTCAGGCGGAGCGGGCTGGGGCTGCAGCTATTGGGCTGGTGCCTGCAGAGCACTGCCCTCCTCTGTTGCTCTCTGCTGTCGAGGGCTGTTCAGCTCTTTTGAGAGTTGCTCTTGGTTTTTGTTCCCTTTCTGTTTGCCTTTAAAAAGTCAATCTACCGTCGTTCATTTTTTTCCAAAGACTTTCTCCGCCTGCCCCCCCCCAGTAATCCATCCTTATTGCACCAGTGAGTCACTCTTCAAATAATCAATTGCGTTTTCATTGTCTGGCTTGTAAGTATATAACCGAGCTTAAGGATGGCAGATAGAATCAGCTCAGCTCTTTGGCAGATGGTTTTGCAGTTCAAGATGCTTGGTTGGATATTTACTTTTTCTCAGATGAATAATCTCCCAGGCTGCAAAGGCAGGCTGGGGACTCTTCCCCGCGCGTGCCGCATCTTTCTGCTCTGTGGTCACTACCTAATGTTGGAGGAATTTGTAACATTAGCAAATCATCCGATGTGAGGAAAACTAATTTTGGGGTAAGCCTCGTGAGCATGGCTGCTGTTGCAGAGAGCCTTCATCTCTGTAGCAGCAGAGATATCTCTGGGCTCGGGGTGTGCACAGCCCCGAGGCAGCCGATGGCCGAAGCTTTCCCCAGCTTCACCAAAATAAGGCTGGGGCTGATGCTGGTCCAAGAGGATCATATGAAATTCAGGGTGCTCTCTGCCACTGGAGAGGCCGTTTCTTCCCCCGTGTGTGGCTCTCCAAAGGGCCCTGATGCCAGGGCTTAACACTTCAAGTACTAAGTATTGCAATTATTATTATTCTTACCGCAGAGGGAGGCACTTTGTACTCGGCCATCACAGCAAATATTTCATCCCCTATCAATTGCCCTTGTGCAGATGCTGCCGCCGCAGTGATAAAAGGCATAATGGCTGCTCTCGCTGATAAGGGGAGTATATACATATAATTACCGAAATCCCTATGCAGAGCCTGCGGATGGAGGCGAGTCCCTGCAAGGGGTTCCTCTCGCTCCCGAGCCCTTTGCCGTGCAGACAGAGCGGGCGCACTCGCCCCAGCCCGCTCCCTGCCGGCTGCAGCTCCTGGCAGCTGAAATGGGAGCTGCTTGGCCACAGCTGGGAGCAATTAGTAAAAGATGTCTTTCCCCCTCCCTCTCTCCCCACTTTCTTTCCTCCTCCTTTTCTCCTTGAAACCAAGCCATCGGCCCCTTGAAACCAAGCCACTGGGGAACCGGGAAGGAAAGCCCCGGGCAGCTTGGGTGTGAGACCGATAATGGGGCTGAGCGCCATGCGAAGCTTCGGGGTGAAGCATCAGGCAGCCGTGCCAGCTCGGGGTCGGATCCTGCTCGCTGCAATCACCCCCCAGTGGTGGGGTGCTGGTGCCAGAGGGTCTCCTTGCACTGCGTCCGTCCCTTGCGGCACGCGAGGGGCTTGTGTGCGTACAGCGCTTCCCTGCTACGCGCCGTCTGAGAGTCAAACCGACCCTTGTGAGAAGCGCGCTGTAGCCGAGGAGCCAGATATTATTTAGATTGAGCCAACAAAAAAATATTTCCATGGCAGCAGTAACCATAGGAAACCTCCCCAGTGTGTCCTGGGTGGTTCCCATTTCCTTGCCTTCAGCTGTTTGCTTTGCAAGTGGAGCAGCAGCGTGAGCACGGCGTGCCCCGCGTGCCTCCGGCAGTGGCCGGCAAGCCCCGCTGTCCCCTCTGCCACAGCCCATGGGGACGCATCGCCGCTTCTTGTTTTCTCTTGCGTTCTCCGTCTGGCTAGTGAAAAGATGTTTTCAGAGGATTCTTTAGACGCCATAAAGTCTCAAAGCCACCTTTTTACCTTCTGTCAGCTCACAAATGCATGTTTGATCCTTAAATACCCGAGGCATGATAGTGAATAGGCTGCCAGGATCCAATTCTTCCTTTTTATAGCATCTTAGAAAGATGCTTTTATACTCCCTCTGGCTCAGCCAGTGATGCTTGGCCTTCGACCAAGATAGGGAAACTAGGACAAGAATCACTTAGACTAGCAAGATGAGAAGTTGTTTAAAAAAAAAAAAAAACAATTTTTTGTTGGGGAAAAATATTGATAAATGACTGCATTTAAAAAAATAAATAATGGAATATTTTTGATCAGCTTCACCTGGGCATGTTTACAAGAAGGGTGTAAGAGGAGGCTTGTTTTCAAGGTGCTGCTGCCTCTAGGAAATGCAAGCTGGGAAGCAAACACAAATGTTGGGAATAGAGAGGTTTTGGAGTGAGTCACTGGAGCGGCCTGGAACCCGTTGTGCCGGTGCGGCCACGCAGGGCCGGCCGGGACGGGGCGGCTGCGTGGGAGCGCCCAGGGGCCTGGAGGTGCCGAGGGTGGGGGCTGCGCCTGCGGGTGGCCCCGCAGAACCAGCGAGGTGTGCGCAGGGTTGTCCTCGGTCTCGGGCTGTTCCCAGCAGAAGGCATCGCCAGCACGGGCAGGTAACTGGGATTGCTGGGTGCTGTGCAGATTTAATCACTGCTTTTGCAAACCCCACAACCCTCCAGGAGTCGGTCTTTAGCTCGAGGCTGCCCAACGTGTAAAGAACTGGCTGTCAGAGAGGGACAACGCTGATCAGCTTTCCCTTCTCACATGCCAAACAAATGGTAACATTCATCAAGAAGCCACATCCGTGCCTTATTAAATCTGTTTTCAGATTTAATAAGGCCATGTGCTGGTTGTGCAGCCCCTCTAAATGTCAGGTTTGAGAAGAGCTGGGAAGTGAGAAGACAATAAAAGTTAATATTCTTAAGTCAAGTGTGTGTGGTGTAGCTCAGATTTTTAATATCAAGTGCATAATTTATTACAAGGTGTAGAGGTTTCAAATACATATATTTGAATGTTTTAATATTATCTTTCCTTCCAGTAGCAGGAACAATGGTGTTTTACACAATAAAAATGATTTCATGTTTCTGTTTGATAGTTCCAGCTTGTACCTCTAATAGGTGTAAGAGTCACTGAAGTGTGAAGGCTATCTGATAAATGCCTGAATAGTAAAGCTATGTTGTTTGTTCTCATTTCCCTGTGCTATTTTCAAACATATAAATAAAACATTTTCAAACTGTATACCATGCAGTTGAGCACAGACTATTTACTTTCTGCTGATGCAACATATAGGAGACACTAGTCTTTCAGTGCCTGATAGCAGAAGTTTTGTGGCATTAGTATTGCATGTTGCACTTGAAGTGATCACACAATTTTAGTAAATATTTTGTCCAAAGCAAAGTTATACATATTTAAAATAATCTTTTTAAACAAAGAAGCATTTGTCTTCATGTACAGCAGAGGGCACTCGTCATCGTCAAGCTGGGAGGCTGGCTGCTCAGGGGCTGCCTGAAGGAGAAAACCATGGGGCTTACATTATATTTTGCAGAAATTAAATACTCTGTGTGTTTGCCTATATATATGTGTGTGAGCGCGCATATAAAAAGACATGGGGTGGCATGTATATAAAAATAATCCTAGCACATAATATAAAACTGAAATATTCGCAGTCGTTGCTGAAGTCGAAGTGCATGTTGTGTTGATTAGTGCTCAGCCTGGTGCTGCACTGAGTGTCGGAGGGGTCTGAAGCGTGCTGGGAAGGGGAACAGAAGAGGCCCTGGCTAGCGAAGGGTAGCAACCTCGATCTGCGTTGCAGTAACAGTCTGGAGATGTCTTGTGATGCCAACAGGCATGGATTTGGGACCTGCCCCAAGTCAAGGAAAGGTCTCGAAAGATGGGTAACGTCAGGGTGTGCTGAGGTGGGAGCCTGCCCTTCTAGAGAAGAAGAGGCACATCTTGGGGCTGGCGCGGTTTGGTGCTGGAGGTTGTGCTGTGGTCTCGCTCCCGGCAGCGCCGGCGCTGGTGGGAGAGTCCTTGAGATGGTTCTCATCTCCCCTTACTGATTTTCAGCTATTTAAGGAAGCTTAAAACGGTGAGCTTGGTGGATGGAGGGGGAAGCAGCCCAGGCTGCGTGAGGTGGCAGAGCTGAACGTCCCAGCAGATGGAGTGGGAGCTGCTGGCGTGGGAGGCTTTCCCAAAAAGCCCCAAAGCATCTCTGCACCGCACCAGGGGTGCGGGCACTTTGGGGTCCTGCTGGCTGGGCGCTCAACTAGAAAAGGAAACACCAGCTTGCTGGCGCAGGACATGTCCTGCGGGTGTGGGGACGTGGGCTCCACTGTGCAGAGCGAGCTGTGGAGACTTGGGCCTCACTGTGTGTAGCAAGGCTTTTCCAACAGAAATTGAGTTGGTTTTTTTTGTTTGTTTTTCATTTTATGTTTTTGGTATCTAATTGCACAGACGCTACCAAGGCATGTCTCTCGCTGAACTCCTAATGCACCTCGTGTTTCTTTTCAGAGGGGTTAAAGAAAAGCGCCGCTCAGGTAGGCATGCTGCTCACTGCAGAAGAGAGGTTGTTGGTCTTTGCTTAACAACAGACTCTGTAGTCCTGAAAACGCCAAGTCTGTGCTCAGCTTTGACTTTGCTGTGGCACTATTAAAACATTCAGGGCAGCTGGATTTTGTGCTGCACTTCAGGTGACGTGTTTCCTGGTGAAACCATAAGGTGCCATGCTGAATTTTCAGATTTTAGTCATTAGTTCAAGAGGAACTCAAATTTCTTCTGTCATCCCCAGCAAGCTACTTGGATTGGGTTTAATCTAGATCTCTAAAAGCAATGCTCCTGCAAGAGGCTGGACATATCAACACTGTTGCATAAAATATGGGGCCAGCAAGTAGAGTGAGAGGGCATGCGGTTGAAGATAACGAGTTTATGCAAAATACAGAGCTAGGTGGATTTTGCGACTGGCTGTTAGTGGACTGTGCAGATCAGAGAAAATGGAAATGTTGGAGGGGCCTTACAACAGGTGCTGATTAAGATTTGGATGTTAGGGAGTGATCCAAGACTACACTAGTAAGGGTTTTTTAAGCAGACCCCACTGTCTGGGAGGGCAGCAGACCTTGTCACAGGGCTTCCAACAGCCTCTCCGTGGCATTGTTGCAAGCCGCGTTCACCCTTGCCTGCTTATTTCGTAAGACCTTGGTGCAGCTAAAGCATGACACGTGGGGAATTCCAGGAGTACAGGCTGGCCTGCATGCTGTAGAGCACCTTCTCACCTGGGTAAAAGTGCAGTGACGTTGGTGTGCCCAGATAACTGCCCACAGGCGGCGTGCCTGGAGGCCTCGCTGTTGCTGGGCTCTGGGACGGGGTGGTTGGACCCCTTACAGCAATTCCCGTGCTGTGCTTTGGAGCTGGGCAATCAGCCTGGTCCTGCCAGTTAGGTGGCGCTGTCCGGAGCTGGTGTACTGGGAGGCACTGGGAATTAACTCCTGCAGCTCCAGGACTGGGACAAAGAGCAGAAGCAAGATGCCGCGGCATTGCCAGGACTGCAGGACCCCAGCGTGTGCCCTGCTGGGAGCACACGTGTGGAGCCAAGCACACAAGAGCTCGGTTTGATGCATGTTTCTGCCCGTGCTGCTTGGCTCTTCCTATCTTGCAGGTTTTGCTTGCCATTACTCAGTGCCGACCATGCTGAGAAGCACCCTGCTGAGCACCCCGAGTGCTTCACGCAGGCAGCTCGCTGAGAAACGAGAGTTATGACATGTTCTGCAGGAGCTTTTCGTCGTTAAAGCAGATTTGGCAGTGCACGGTTAGAACAACGGTGCTCATGGGCAGCCCAGCGTTGTACGAGAGACCTTCGAGCCTTAGGACTCACCTTAGCCAATGTCAATAGAAATGAAACTACTTAAATATACAGTTAAAATATGTTGTTATGTTAGCATGTGGACCTCCCTGCAAGATTGCTGTTTAACTGTAGCCATTAAAGGACCCCCGTGGAAGAGCTATAGGAGGATGGTAAAAATATCCCCGGCCTTAACCACGTTTGCCGCCGAGCAGATTTTGCACTGAAGTGAAAGGCACTGTGGTTTGGGGTATTTACAGCAGCTCCGGGACCTTGCAGACAGAAAGAAGAAACAGGAAAGACGCTGTGTGCTTCCTTTCAGGTGATGAAACCCAGCTGCCCTGCCTGCTGGCTTTTCTCGTCTGTGCTTTTACACGTGGTGCCCAAATCCTGGTAGCGGAGACGCTTTTACTGGTGTCTAGCACGTCTTTTTGCTTTAGACTGGCTGCATTCTGGACTCTTCCAGATGATACTGGAGCTTGAGTAGTTCATAAAAGGAACAAGTAGCCAAATGGACCAATAAAAGGAGTTTGTGGAAAGGCCCAATATATTTTATGAAGAAAGAAATGGATCTTCTAACGTGAGGGTTGTGTATTGTAAAATTTTGCAGGGCTGCTAGCACTGTTAAATGCTGGCTTTTCCTCCAGCCACTCTCTCTGAGTGCACGCAGTAACTGTCTAAGCTTTCTTTTTGGCCTGAACTCTTCCAGGTTTGAGCGAAATCCTGGCCCTGGGGAAGTCGTTGGGAGACGTGCCCTGAGTTTCCCAGGGACCTGGCATGTGATCTTCATTGCGAGACCGATGATGACAGCCTTCGAATAAAAAATATTTGGCCTTTTCCAGGCATTTTAGGCAAGGTAAAATACAGTGTTACATTTTCTTAATGCTCTTCGATGGCAAGAACTGCGGCTAGAAAGCCAAAATTTGTCTTGATGGCGGTTCTCACTGGGAAATGCCTTTGTGCAACCCAGGAAAAGCTAAGCCATTTTGATTTGAGCAACGGATGAGTTTGCAACACGGGCACTGTGCATGCGCTCGCTGCATTTCTAACCATGGTAACCCAAAGAGTGAAATTTCACTCTTGCCCAGAGGGCAAGCACAAGGCTTATCAATGATTTAAGTCCCCCCCAAAACTGTTTGGGTGACTTAAAGCGGGCTGTGATAGCCCGGGCTGATCTGCCTGCTTGGGTGGATTTCATGCACTGTCCAGAGCTGCAGAGATCTTACCTCCTTTTGCTACCTGAAGCATATAGGATGGGGAAACAGCAACTGAGGTGCAGCATCGCTGGAGACTGACCCCCTTTGTATCATTTAAGGGAAACACAGAGTTGCAGGAGTTGCATGGAGTTACAGGAGAGCAGAACAAACGGGGATCTTGCTACAGGTTCGACATTTTATGTGTCTCTGCAAAGAGTTGTCTGCAGCTTCAGCCTTGGTGCTACCTGACCTGTAAGATTTTAACTAAACCTTTTTAGTATTCCCCTTGTGCAGCGTGAATTTATTCTGATGGGCTGCAGAGATGTGGTGGTGTTCAAGTTAGACCTGAATTTCTCAGTTGATAAAAAATTGATGTCATTCGTGTATCTTGGCCCCAAAGGGCAAAGCTGCCGAGCTCAGCTAATCTTATGAGGTCTGTGGGCTTTTGATCTGACAGTTCATGAGAGCTGCACCTAGATTTCAAAATGGGGCAAAATCCTGATTTCCAACCTGCAGTTAAAATTTAGCGTCAAATCCGACCTCCCAGCTCCTAAACGCTGAAGGGAGACAGAGTTCGGACTGTGCCCTGTCTGTGAAGTAACCGCAGAGAAGATGCATGACCGTGCATGGGCTTTCATTGAGCCAAGGATGGGGTGACCGTGACTGCAAGCGAATCTAAGACAGCAGTCCAGACTTTAAACAAGTGGTGTTAAATTTCTCAATTACTAGAAGTATTTATGTTCAAGGAGTGTTATCTTTGGAGATGGCGTGGTCATTCTCAGCTCTGGACCTCGCTCAGATGGGCTCTCCTGTGCTGAGTCTCCTTGCTGGGGACACCCAGCTCCTATCTGGTCTCATGGAGGCAAGATGATGCCTCCTCTCATGGAGAACGGGCTCAGAAATAGGGTGTGGGGCTGGACAGAGTGCGGTGCAGACCACCATGCTCTTTGATCCCACACCCCTTCCTCTGGTCTTCGTCCAAGGTGAAGGTCGGTGTTTGCTGCTGGAGACTGACTATTCTCGCTCTCCCAGTGGCCACCTTTTTGAGGGGATTGATGGTTGTATTTGGCAGGAGCTCTTTTAGGTTTTTTCTTGCTTGCAAATGTAGCGATACCACATGTCTGCGGATCTATGTGAGTCTCGGTATTAGCGATGCTTTGATGTCTGCACTGATACATCTTAAGGCAGCTCAGAATGGTTTTATGCAGTAGCCCCAAGGTGCTTGCACGGAAAAAGGTGCTTTAGAAATGTAAATTTAGTTTGAGGACAGACTCTTCTCTCCTGCTCTCTCTCAATTCAGGACAAGGCAGTGAAAATGTAGCATTTAATTAAAGTTAGTAAAGGTTTGGAAATGAATCGCTATAAACATAAAAGACATAATCAAATGCCTACCTAATCCCCACCTTAAGGGCACATTAAATGCAGAAAGAGTATAATGTGTCAGAGACTAGGATTGAAAAGCGATGAGGATTTGGGAGCAGATCTTTTATAGTTGGAGCTTCCAAATTATTTTAATTCAGGCTTAGGGATTTAAATATCTACATATTATAGATAAACATAAAGCAGCCTGATTCTTGGTCGGCACAGTCTGACACCATCCTACCGAATCATTTCAGCTATAAATCTGGACGATGCTGCCTCGCAGCAGGCATTACAGCATGGTGTCCTGACCATGGATGTGACGGGAATCGGCCCCCAGTTAATCACAGCATCTGTCAAGGACTTCTTCTCTGAAGCTGTCAGCTATTTAGACAAAAGCACCGGATATATTTCCCTTATTGGAATAAAGCAGGGTAGAGAAGGGGTTGTGTCATTATGCAGTTTCAGCCAGAGGAGCTGGGCTTCTGCAGCTATGGAGCTGCCTTCTGCAATCTTGAGCTTCAATTTAAAAAAAATTAAATAAAATTGAAACAATCTTTTATCTTGAAAAACTCAGAGAGCAGGAACCAAATGCTGTTATCTCTCAGGGTCTCTAGAGAAATAAAAGCTCGATGCGCCAGAGCTGCCCAGCTCCATTACCATCTCCCTCACCATCCCACGTGCATCCCTGGGAGGCAGGTGTCCTGCAGAGCATTTTCTCCCCATCGAACTGCCAGGCCCTCCTGTTTCCCTCAAACAACATTTCCCTCCAGCACTGTGTTATCAGTGCTCTGACTTGGCACATGACGGGAGGTTATATTGCTAGCCAAAAAAAAAAAAACCCCTGAAAAAACAAAACCGAGAGAAATGTGGTATCCTAAACGCAAAGGTCTCTGCCCCAAGATCCGAGTTGGTGATCATGGTCACCAGCCAAATCTGTGATGGGGGTAGCATGGGTCCACATCAAACTAGTTGTTAGTGGGCTGCTGTCGCTCTCTGCAGGTGGGATGGCAGTGAGGTGGTCTTTATAACCATTGGAGAATTAAAGAAAAGGGTCATCTATGGGTTGGTTTTGTAGCAAAAGTACCACATAGTGGTACCACTTAGTGGTACTTTTGGGGACAAGGCGATGGGAGCATGGCTGGGTAGCAGAGGCTGTGCAGAGGACCATATTTAAGGCCAGAATTTGTGATGCGATCGACCACTCTATGGTTTTGTTTTGCAATTAGTGGTATTTGACTTCGTTTAGTTTTGGATAGGAACCCGGCTGTGTTATGTGTTCTAGCTGTGATTTCTGTTGCTGTTTTTTTAATGTGTTGCGATCTGTATGAAAATCAGGAACATTTGTCTTGGTCGAGAAGGAGCAGTGAGGTTTCATTTAAAACTCCAAGCTGCCCCGTGTCCATGGGAAGCATTTCCTATCCCACTGGGATGTCGGGAGCAGGGAGCTGGCTGATGAGCTGCAACGGGATTGCCCCGGCTGACAGCATCAGGAACGGGAGAAGTGATCCGAAAAAGGATGAAGCAATCCTCTGCATGGCAAAGGGCAGGGGGAAAAGAGCCTGGGCAAAAGGGCAGGGCACAAAATACCTGGCAGCTGAGCCCAAAGGTGCCCAGCTCAGGGTAAAGTTAGTCCAGTGTCTTATAGTGCAGGGCCCCATGGAAACGGGAAGGGCTTTCTTTTTCTGTTGAATTGGGCTGTAAGCCAGGTGAAAGAAAACATTTTCCCAACACCAAATGGAAAAATGCAAGGCAGACGTCTTAAATGAACTGTTAAAGGAACAGAGCTGTGAAAAGAATACGTTTTCTGTGTGCTGGGGTTATGCATTTAACAGATTTTTGACTATCTTAGACCTTTGCAGTTTGTAGACAGAGAAATCTGTTGCAGCAACTCAAGTTGTACTAAAGGCTGAAGACAAATATCGGGATCTCATCGCTGTTCCAGGGCTGGGTTTTGCTTGGACGGTGTCTTTCTGTCCTCCCCAAAATCTTGCAGCATTTTTCTTTATCTCTCTAGCGCTCTCTGCTCGGTTTCTACAGATCATTGGCAGCTCTACTCATGCTTTAAAATAACCCAGGCTAAAAAGTGTGATTTGCATTTTGGTGATTTTGATTACACCCACGTACTATATTTATTGCTGTTTAAATCGTCTGTGTTAGCTCAAGATGTGTTTCTTTTGAGCAAGGAAAAAAAACTTGACTCTGTTGCTAACTGTTGCTAAGGAAAAGAAGATATTTATTCATCGGGGCACTTCTTTAGCATTGTGAGGCTGGTAGCCATGGAGGAGGAGCGTAAGGAAAAGAAGCGGTTATAGATTTCAGCCCTTTCTGTTATTGTTGTTGGACTCTTGCCATATCTACTGATGGTCAGCAGATGTCATTTTTCCCCCCAGCGTTGCGCATCTCAGATCGGAGGTGCGGCGAGCGTTACAGGGCGCAGGCAGCCTGATGTGAAACCCGGGGGAGCCCTGGGAAGCGTCCCCTGGGCTTTGGTGGGTCCCCAGGAGTACGAGGCTCCCGTGGTCTGTAGATATTTCCCCAGCTCCACAGAGGCTCCCTAGTCCCTGGCTTCAGCATATCCTTTTTAAAAATCCCACCAAACCAAAGACGCTGAGAGCCAAAGATGATGCACATGGCTGCGTTCCTTCCCCAAGCCCCGGCTTCTGGGGGACATGCGGCAGTGCCGTTCGCTGGTTGTCGTCGAGGTAAGAGGTTTTCCTCTCAGCTGTCGTAGCAACAAGAAAATATTGCTTTGACAGAAATTGAATTAAAAATTAAATTTGTCTCTTTCCTAGTAAGTGAATTGCTCACTTGTGAAAAATATAAATCGCTTTGATCGGGCTGGATGTCTTTATAAGTACTTCTGCATGTTTCCAAAGTGAATTTTGCAAATGCCTCACACCGCATTACATCCCTGCTGGGTTCACTTTAGAATGTCCTATGGATTTGAGCTTTATTTAATGTTAGGCTTAGGTTGAAAAACTTCCTTGGCAAAACTTCCTTGGTGCTTGCAACCTGCTAGAGCCTGAGGGGAAGAAACAAGACTGTCGAGTTCTTGGGAGCAAAGGGAATGACTCCTCAAATGTAGCGTTTCTGTTCTTTCTGCTGAAGTTCTTGCTTAAAAGACCAAACAAACAGCAATTTCATGGCTTATGAAGTGCTCTTGTTCTTGGAACACGAAGCTGTACGTAAGCTGAGAGCAGAGGGGAGATGGTGAGTCAGGTAAACGGTGTGGTTAGCGGCAGCACCGGGGAGAGAGCAGTGTGAACTAATGGCTTTGTAACTTGCTCCCACACCCAAAGGATTTGCAGCTCAGGGACTTCCTAAGCCAGGCGTGATTTTGGGGTATTTGGTAACCCCAGGTGCCTTTCTGTGCTGTGATTTGCCCATTCTCACTTTAAATCTGCCCTCGCTTTTGGCATCCATGGCATCGTTTGGCGCAGTTCAGTGCCTCTGGGAGGGCACCACCTCGTTTTGTTGGCTTTGGGCCTGGCTGGCTTCCTTCAGCAAGTCAAACCGTCCTCAGCCTGCAAGTGGGGAGACTGAGGAACGAGAGGGAGAGACCTTCCCAGGCTGTTCACGGGCCAGTGGCAGTGCTGGGGCTGCGCTGACGGCCACATTTCTACTCAAAGCAGCACCGAGGAGCTCGAGCAGGTCTTATCTGTGTCCTCTTAGTTTATTGTACAGTAGTATACTGTAGTAGTGCTAGCGTATTTACTACAACCAAACTGTCTCCCTCATCAGTGAATCTGTAATTAGGATTTCTATCACCACAATGATAGGAAAAAAAACTTTGGTTGAAGGTAAAATGAAAAAAGGAAAAAGTATTTTCTTGGAAAGCATTTAAAAATCACAGACCTTCTTCTGCAGAAGGGCACAACCCCCGTTCCAGTGTTGTGCAAATAGTTGTTGTTTTTAAGAGAGATCCTGTCAGCACGGATGGTTTGTGGATGTAACCAGGGTTTTTGACTGCATAAACAACCCTTGCCTGACATCTGGCACTGGGACGTGACATAACCGCACGAGTCTGTCGTGCTTTGGTTGGAAATGATCTCCCAAACTTTGGTGATTGATGGAGGCCGGGAGCTTCCTCCAGCGTACGTGGGGTGCACGACGTGTAGCTGCGGGCAGCAGGGGACGTCCCAGCACCCTGTGCCAGGCTTTGGTGCTGGGTTACCAGAAGCAGGAAGAGGGGGGAGAAGCCACCCAGAAAATAACCAGGTCCAGATTTTTAGAAGGGACTCATGGGCTTTTGGTTATCTCAGCCTTTCAGGTGCTCAGCTTTTGGTTTAAAGTGGGCTTGCTCGTTTGAAACGTTTGTTGAAATTATACCAGAAAATTCCCTCTCTCCCCATGGAAATCCACAAACAAAGCCTTTTCCAGCCAGCTCCGTTCTTAAACATTCACTATTGATTTGTGAAATCAAATCAGGCTCGGACGGCGGCGGCGTTATCTGCTGCAAACTGATGGAGAAAGTCGATGCTGGCATCGATCTCCCTTTGCACGCGGGTTGCGTGGACTTCATGGCAGGCTGCAAGCAGCGCGGCACCGAGACTCTGTCCACACAGTCCATTATCACCCATTTTTGGTAAAATCTTCCTTCTTTTCCCTAAACTGAGATCTGCGGTGGTGCTTCTTGGCGTTGGGTGCTGGTGAGCGCCTGAGTCTATGCACCGGCAAGCAGCCGGGTTTTGTGTGCGTTTTATTTTTTGCCCATCTTTGTCTTCAGTATTAAAGATGTGTATGTGCGGTGCAGTGCTGGCATGCTGATAGGAATTATTATATCGCTGCTTTTTCCTCACGTATCTGAAAAAGCAACACAAAATTACCTATATAAATGGTAACATCTGTTACGGAAGCCTGGCCCAGGCAAATTACTACTTTACAAAGTCGGCGCAGATACTCATGTGATTCACTTTCCTGCTTGCCAGAGTCGCATCATGCCCTAGTGCTTTATTCCAGCTACGATAGGTGTGTCTTTTTTTTTTTTTACGCCCACATCAAATTCTTAAAATAAGAGTGCTATAAAAGGAAAAAAAATAACTGGAGTTTATGTTCCTCTGGAGTCCACAGGGCCTTGGAAGTTGTTATTATAGGTGAAGTCATCGCGGAGGAGCTCATGGAACCCTTGGGGAAGGGTGGGGGAGATTCTGCTCTTCCAGAAAGAGAAGTGCTGGTGGTGTCCCAGGGCAAGGGGACACGGGCTCCAGCAGCAAGGATGGAGAAGTCACTGTCTCTACTTCTCACCATGGTTTTGGCCAAAGATGGGGTGTTTCAGCGTGCACCCCTCCTCCAGCACGGTGATGCCAGGAGCAGAGCAGATCTGCCCCGAGCGCTGCCAAGCTCCGCCGTGTCCACAGCACTGTCCCTTTGCTGACTTGCAGTGCCCAGACCACACTGACAGCTGGAGTGTAGCTATTGCTTTTTTATTTCACATAAAACGGAGCTGGATCCTCGTTGCCATGGAAACCAGCAACCCTAATTATAAGGAGTTCGATTCACTGCATGTGAAAAGTTATAGTTCTTCTTTTTCTCTTATAAAAAAAAAAAAGAAACCAAACACATCATAAAATGATAACCCCATGACTGGCATGAGGCTAATCTCAAGTGTTTTCCAGGAATATATGAAATAATACTGCTTTAGGAGCCGCCCCACCGTGACATCTGTGGTGAGCTGGGCTGGGATCGGCAATACTGTCCTTTGCTGCCCGTTCCTTGTGCTGACCATGGGTGCCTTCAGGCAACCGGCTCAGAACAAATCAGTCTTTGTATTCTGTATCATTTTCTCATTTTTGCCATTGTGTCACGTGCAGCACAAAGGGAGGAGATAAAGCCAAAGGGCATATAGGTGAAAATATCTGCTTGGCTTAGGTAGTGCCAGGAGCTCAGGACTACATCCAGGAAAAGAGTTGAGCACCTCTGGACACGGGAAGTGCTGAAGCCTGTGCACGGGCCGTGAATAGCCCCATTGAGCAACTTCTGGGCTTGAAGCTAAGCAGTGGCTTAAGTGTTTTGCCAGATCTGCAGGAATTTGCTAGTTTTGCAGACAGTGGTGAAGTAGCGTTACAATTTACATCAAAACAGGATGCGAGTGCAGATGTAAATAATGCGTAAAGAATGCTATGTGTGTGCAAAGTGGCCTTTTCAAGTGGTCTCTGGGTTCATCCCCCGTTAGTCTGCCCTTCTGTTCTTTTGAGGGAAATCAGCTGAAAACTACAAAACTGGGGAGTGTGTTCTGTCTTGGCTTCCTGGCTTGTTTTTTTTTTTTTTTTCAATACAGTGAGCAGAGGTGAATGTCCCAGTCAGGTCAGAGCGTGGGTTGTATTTGGGTCAGGAGTGTTACCGGGGGGGCAGAGATTTGCACATGGACTTGATTATTTTATTCCATTTTTAGAATGTGCTTACTGCGAGTTAAAACTCAAATTCATCTTGTAACACAGATACTCAAACCCTGGCCTGGAACCTTAGCTGAGAGGGGAGCATTTAATACTCGCTAAATCCCTATTTCAAATAAACATGTGAGAGAGTGGCTTTCTGCTTTATTGGTGAAGAAACAAAGCTGGTATTTTAGAATATATCCAATTAAATTCTGCAGAGTGGGCTTTCCTAAGAGGATAAATACATTTAGGGCTGTGTCCCTCCAAGCCTGAAAAGTAGAGACTGTTCAGTGAGTGTTTTGCTGTAACTTCATCCAGTCCTGTTTACCCAGAGCTGGAAAAAGCCCTGGGGCATAGCTGCTGATGACGAGTTAGGAGCTCGTCTTCCACCTGGCATGTCCTTGTTTTTATGACTTAATGGTAGGAGCAAGACTCATTGCCACCCTTGGTTAAGTCAGTATCTTCGTTGTACGGATGCGACACCAAGTTGCAAAGAGTTGGAGGGTCATGGCAGACCACCCGCTTCAGCACGGGAAGCTTGGGCTGCTCTGCGAGGCCAATGCCTTTTTGTCTGTGCTGGCCCAAGGACAGTCGGTCCTGGTTTCAGGAATGAAACGCTGTTCAGCCCCTGCTTGTGGCGGGGATTGGAGAGCTGGAGACGCCGCAGCTCAGGGGCACCTCTCCAGAGAGACTAATTCTGCAGATGGTTTCGCGTTATTGGTGTGCTGATACACATGCTTGGACGGCAAATCATGTGCCTGAAGCCGCACGCGTGGATGGTTTATCAAAGGCAGCAGAGCCTACTCCTATGCTTAGTGTTAGGCATGTGTTTAAGCACCTTGTTGAACCCGTAGCAAAAGCAACTCACCCCAACCAGGACTTGAACTGGGCTTCTTCTGGACTGAAAGAATTTTTCTGCCTTTTAAATGCTTCGGGCTCTTTACAAGACATCCACCTCTGGTCTTAAAAAAAAAAAAAAAAAAAAAAGTCACCATGGTGTATCAACATCTGACAGCTGTAACGAGGTAAGAATTATGATGTCTTGAACAGAATTTATGAAACCACAAATTACCTTTCGCCTATTGAAAATTAAAATGGTGCTAGTGGTTTTGGACTAATACAAAGGAGCCACAGTACTTTTCTCGTTTAGCAGTCACCATGTGACTGATATCATTTTTTAACATACATGCCCCCCAGTGTTTGGAATGTATAAATATATATTGGGTATTAAAAAAATTATAAAAACCATTAGGCAAGAATAGCACGTTAAAATGCATTTTACATGTTTTTCTTAGTCTCAGTTAGCCATATGTTAAAATAAACTTCAGCAATGGCAACAATTCTTTAAGATTGTCTTAATAAAATAGTACGTGGGTGGTAAATACAAGCAAATACATTACTGCACAGGAATCGGGATTGAGCTGTTTTATATGATGTTTATCTAAACCATCCCCACTGAGCAGCCTCCACCTGCATCCCGTGTTGGGATTTGGTCCCCTTCCCATTGGAGTTGGTGGGACATCTCCGGTGGGGTCAGAGCTGCTGCAAGGGCACGTGTCCCATCCTGCCTGCAGGGTGGACGGACCCATGGGTACCACCCATGGTGGGGAACTGCCACTCTGAGAGCATCTTTAAGGCTTTTGCAGGTCGCTCCTGCATCTCCTGAAGTCCTCAGCAGACGCAGTGCTGGAAGAGCAGGCAGGACCTTCAGGGCTGCGTGCACCAGGGCAGGATGCAAGCACTGGGGGTGTCTGACCCTGTTCTCTGGGTACAGTGTGGCCCAGGCTTGAGATGGGGAGGATGCGAGGCAGGCTGGGTGCTTTAGGCTTTATTTCCACCCACCGCTGTGGCATTCACAGCGTGTGCTGGTGAAGACTGCAGCTTTGGCCCCGCTTAGTTCAATGACAGCAGCCTGGAACAGGTCCCTTAGCGCTTCCGCAAATCCGGTGCTTCCCAACGCCGGCTGAACACTGCTCGTTCCTCGCTGAGGGCTGCTCATGGAGATCGTTCCTGTTGCTTCAAACACGTTTCCAAGATAAGTGTGGCTCAGCGTCTTGGAGCATATAGGAATTCTGTTGTTTAGCATGCTTGTGCAATACTTAGGGTAGCATGCGTGTGTGTGTATGTGCATCCTGGCGTGCATGAGCACCCCACTGTGCCCCACAGTTTTATTGGCACTTGCACATGGGGAACCGAGAGCAGGGGGAGTCAGCCGGGGAGCCAGCTGGCGTTGGGACCCCTCTGGGGCACGGACTGCAGCGTGGTCTTCTGCAGGCTCTTCAGCACATGGTGGTTTATATTTTCAGTTGATACTGAATTTGGCAGGAGTGGGTGATGGGGGGGAGCTGGCGGGTTGGCCCGGTGCCTGATGCTTTGCGATGGCTGCTCAGCGCGCTCTGTTTGTCTGTGGCTCCATAAACCTGATCCACCTCTGCACATTTTAATCGTCTTTTACTTTTCAAGTCTTCACAGAGTTGTGGAGGAAACTGTTGTTTCTGTATTTCTTTTTTTGAGCAGGAGAAAGTAATCGAGGTCAGCTGCATGTTGGATTTTAGTAAGGGTTTCTGGAAGCCACATCAGTTGGTAATGAGTGTGGTGACGAACGCTGCGGAGTTCGTCTCCCAGCCCCATGCAGATGGTCGCTCCCTATTTACATTTTGAGGGCATCATTTCATGTTGTATCGCTCTGGTCACTTCTGCTAATGTGGTGAAGGCCAGGCTGTGCTTTCATGTTTTGCCCACATGTGGTTGTGTTGTTTTTCAATCACCTTGCATTGCTGCTTGCTTTCTTGTCAGGGAGAGGTGAACAGAGGAGAACATCCAGGTGATGCTCCTTGAGTCTGGAGTTTCAGCCTTTAAACTCATTCTGCCCTCGAACAAACAAGATTTGCATTTTGACAGTGCTTTTCCCCTAACTCACAGTAAATTGCATTTCCACATGTGATGTTCCACAGCCTTCCCCCTTGACTGATGCTGCTGTAGCAAGGTACAGAGCAGCAATGAACAGCTAAATCTACATTAAAGAGTGAGCGATTTCCTGATGTGGCTGTCACCACTCTAATGGCCAGGAAGGGAAATGGCTCTACCTGAGGCTGATTTGACCTGGATTTCAGAGATGAGTGCAGCACAACTGGTCCATTATTCCTCACTCCCTTTTCAAAACAGTGCCTGATTTTTCGCTCCAGATGGATGATAAAGGCAGCAAGTGCCACTGAAGCAAATGGGCTGCAGTACGTGGATGGATGAGGGGCTGAGTCTCCGGTGGTCTTGGTTGCGCCCCTGCATCCCAGGGGTTGGGATGGCCTCGGAGTGCCAAACCTGGGGCTGGCAGGCACGGTGGGTGTGGGATTTGGGGATGGGTCCCGTTCCCGTGCATCAGTATGGTGCTGGCCCCAGCCCTTCTCTCACCCCTGTCAGACGCATGCTGGCACTTGGGCTTCCCCCTCCTATTTATCTTCACGGCTGATCATTTACTTAACTTTGCATTTATTTAGGGTTTAACTCCGGCACGCTCTTTTAATTGGTGGGACTGCAGTGCTGTTGTGCTAAACTCGAGACAGATGGTGCTTACACGGGGACCACACACAGAGACGAGCGATGGTGCTGGGGAGGTGGGCAGCGGGACCTGCGCACACACCAGTGCTCGGAGCTTGCCCCTGTCTGTTTTTCTTGTTGCACGGGTGTTTCCTAGAAGAGCAGCAGAGAGCTTGCTGGCTCTGTCACCTCGACAGGGCGCCTGTCACCCACAAAGCCCTTTTTGCTGGGAGGAGGTGGCTGGAGGGATGGATGGAGCGGTCCCTGCCTGGGCGTTCCCACCAGCATCACAGGGCTTCGCGGATGCCTGCCTCACCTTGCAGCCAGCACAGGGAGTGGGGACGAAGCCAGGCAAAGGCTCTCTAATGAGGCGATATAATGCTTCATTATTAAGCGTTGTGTACAGACATAATTAGCTTAGCACACCAGTTGCCATGGTGTCTGACACATGTTGGTATAAGCCAACAGTCTGCCCAAATGCTCAGCCGGTTCCTTTCATTGCTTGGAGCCAGAAGAAAGGAAAAATCCCCAATCCTGATGTGCAAATGGGTTACAGCTCCTTGGTGGGAGGTGACGGGTGTGGGGTGGTGGGTGAGGAGCTGGGGGCAGGTGGGCATGGGTTGGGGGTGAGCAGAAGGCAGTAACTGCATCCCCAGCCAGGTGAGGCTTGTCATGATCTTCACAGGTCTCTCTTAGAAGATGCTGCTCCAAGTGAGAGAGGAGTGCTCCTGACTGCTTTTGCTGTTTGGGGTTATGTCGTGCAACTGAATAGGATAAACCTGTTCTCTCCTCGAGGGTTTAAGGGTAGGGATATCACCCTGGTCGCATGTTGGTTTGGTGCCTGGTTTGTAATTGGGCTGCTGGGCTTTCTCCCAGTGCAGAGATGCCCGCCCTTCAGCCTCCGCACCCGCTGTTGGAGATGTAGGGCAGAGTGTCCCGAAATGATGATCTTGCAACCAAAAATGCTTCTTGGTCTCTCCGAGTGACCTCAGACCTTGCATGAGAGGCCGTGATTCACGGGAGCCCTCTGAGGAGATGAGAGGTTTTGCCCACCCAAGCATCTTGAGACCTCTGAAAAAGGAAGAAGCCACTGAGGGATAAACCTGTCCTCTCGTGTCGGGTCCTGCAGGCGGGCAGTCTGGTGGTCAGTGGTTTTGGGAGCTGCCAAGAGACCAAGAAAATGTGCTGACCGTGTGAAAGTGCAGGCTTTGTGCAAGGGTTTACTTGTCTCCTGAATGGAAATTGTTTTGCAAGTAGAAACAAAGAACCTGGGAATGGTTCTGCAATTAGAAACTCATCTGACTCTGGTGGGATAAAGCAGCTTCACACCTTAGAGTAAATGGCAAGGTAACAAATGCTCAGATCCAGGCAGCTGGATTAGGGGCGATTATAGTAGGATTTTAAGAGAATTACCATGGCAGTAAAATCAAAAGGAAATGCTGGGAAACAGTAAGAAGCACAACTGGACAAGGCCCGTTCTGTCCATCTTCCTACCGAGGATACACTCGCAAACGCTTGGTCTCGTCTAGGCAAAGCGGCTCGAGAAGCGGGACGAGGTCCAGGGCTGTGTACCTCTGATACGCTTTTGTGATGGGAAGGGCAGAATGAGCTATCTCAGGGTGTGATTCGCCCAGGACAAAATAAAATGTAATCCCCAGATGTTTGCTGTGCTGCAGCCGGGACGCTATTACGTGCATTTTTATGAGGCATTTTATCTAGAAGTGCTTTTTCTCTCGAGGACCCTTTAAGTTGATTTTCCACATCAACTTATTTTTATAATTGCATCATGTTTACTGATTCTGGCTCATGAATTTATAACATCTGAATGTTGTAACTGCAAGGCAGCCAGCCTTTCTGGGGAGATTGCATTTCATAAATACAGAGCAGAGGAACAGATACAGTCAATTAATTAGCTTGCACTTAGCCTTAGTAACGAAGTGACTCACAGGGCGTTTATCCACTGAGCTGCACCCCACTCAGGGCTTTGCCACAGGCAGGTCGATGAGAGGTTGCTTTATTTCCATCAGCTGCAAGTCTGGTTGCGCAGAGGATGTTCTTTGAATGTGGAAAGCGGGCACGACTTTGCTTTATTTACACGCCAACACGCGGTGCTGCTTTCACCACCGCCCCTGTGCCGCTTCTCCTTTTCCACCCGAGAGCTTGCTTGGGCTGCAGACAGCTGCGGTGGCTTTTGTTTTGCTGACAACAGCCACCAGGTATATCGCCCTTTCAAAAGGCACTGCCTTTCTCTTAATAGGAAATATAAATAAACAGGGGAAAAAAAGAACTTCTTTATTGAAATATTTAGTAAACAAGTAGTAACACAGGCGAATAGGGAAAGGGTTTGGAGTCATTAGCAAAGTAAACAGAGATTAACCAGAATTTGAACTAATTTTTCCTATGGATTTTTTTTGTTGCCACCAAACTTGTTTCAGTTGCTTGGTCAGTCATTCAGGAATACCTTTTTCCTTGGGAATATTAATTTCTGTCACCGAAGCAGCTGATCAGCAGTACAAACTGGTCCTCACAATATTTTAGCCGTCATTTCGCCCTATTCCTCCTGCTAGGCTCCACCTGACTCTGTGGCAAAACAGTGCCACAAAGCAAAAATCTGTACCAACTTTGCCATAATCTGGCGTTTCCCCTTAGAAAAATATGCCTTTTTAGAATGGTTTGGGACTTGCAGAAAATCGCTTTGCACCTTTGGGTGCCTTGTGGTGCACAGTGAGTCTTGAACTGCAATGTGCCGTGGTGAGTCATGGCTGGTGGTGTGCGGGGATCCCGCCTGATTTATACCCATCGACGATCTTGCATCAAGCCTTTCCGCGTTTCTCAGATTTTCTGCCAAAATGTGGGTGCAGAGCTTCATGGGCCTCAGCGCAGGCATTGCACTTTATGCCTTCAGTTAATAAATGGTATTTACATAAGTAAGAGGATGGAATATTGCTCGCAGCCCTTGTTTGGTGTAGAGTAGCTCTCGAGCGATAAACTGTTTATGTTTGAGAGGTAAATAGTGTTTAAATGAAACGGATAAGCTCGTAGCTGGGTTTGGTGAACAGATGCACGAAACAGGGTAGGAGTCAAATATTTGAGTTGCAAGTAGAAGTACAATCCTTTTCTGGCTGTTCAGTGTCCTTGCTCCCTTTCCACTGCTCCGGCACCCAGAGGAGCGCTGGCTGCCCGCGAGCGGGGTCCCGGCGGGACTCGTGGGATCATTTCAACTCGTGCTGAACATTTCCCTACATCACTGGCAAGCAGGAAGTTTTTCAGCAGCTTTGTGAACAATATGTCAATGGCAACTAAACAACTTTTTAATAATGTTTACAGAGGGGTGGAGAACAGCATTTTTCTCCCACTATCAGTTTCTGCAAAACACAAGTGCCAGTTTGTTCTGTGATACTTCGCTAATGTGATTTATTACCAGCCTTGTTGTTATGTAGCCTTTGTAAATGATTTTTGATTAATTCCAAGAATTTGTTTGGTTGCTTTTAAATAGCTAAGGAAAGAGCCAAGCTTGGCAGTTTGATGGTTTGATGTATTTATTGAGATCTGTGTACTCTGATTATCACCCCCTCCAGCTCCGCAATGGTTTTGTTTACTCTGAATAGGGGTTTATGTACTGCACATGGAAGTACTATAAAAATTAAAGCAACTTAGATTTGTTTTCCTTGCTGACTGAGCTCCAGCCTTGCAATCCATCTCAGCCGTGCACAGAGCTGGGAGAAGAATTTGGCAGGGCAGAAGCAAGGTGTGGCAATTTTCATTTAAATTAACCTCTTCTAAGGTAAAAAGCCCTATTCTGTGGCAATAAAACACCTTAAGCTCAAAAAAAAAAAAATCTATGTACATAAGACTCACAAATTAAAGGGGAGCTGTTATAAAGTCTCCTTGAAAAAATGTGAGCAATATGTATGTGTCATATACATTCTTTTTTTTTATTTTACCTTGTTTTATTTAAAAGGAGAGCTTTTTGCAATCTCTGTTTATGAGTGGTGTGGTCCCATCTGGAAACCATTCCTTCAGACGTGCATCCTACACAATAGATCACTATTTTGCTGTTTAATATGAGTCTGGTTCCCCTGAGCATACCATATATCCAGGCACTGGATGTATTTCTTATCATCTATATTGCTTCATTAATACTGCACAAACTGACCTTGTATCTGTGCAGTTGCTTTTGTGTGGTTGGTGTCGTCTCTTGCAGCCAAACAAAAGTGCGTGCCAAGTAACTGAGGTTGCAAATCTGGGCATGCAAGATGCTTAGGGGGCTGTTAACCACCATCGGCCAATTAAATGTGAACTCCATTTTCTAACCCTCTGACCTGACAGATTGCTGGGGGTTTTTTGTTGTTATTTTGTATTTTTTTTTTTTTAATCAAAATAAGCCTCATGTTGAGAAGACTGAAGAAAAATGTCCTTACGTGATGGCTGAGAATGGCTTTGCCAGCCTGCAGTGTCGCTCCGTGCCACCCGCGTAGGCGCTGCACTTTGGAGGCAGCTGGATGGGGACCGTGTGCCTGATGCGCTTGTCTGGGCCAGCAGCTTTTTTACATCTGTAACACTGAGCTGATTTAAACAAACCCGAAACAATTCTCCTTAAGGAGGGAATGACTTTTATTCAGCCATAGTAAAAATGGTAACATTTTCCTCTGGAAGTTGATAGGGCAACGTGGGAAGTTCCCGATACGGATGAATGTGTAAGGGAACCCCACTCCTGCTCCTAAAAGAAAGAGGGGGAGGGGGGGGTGCGGAAGAGGAGGAAAAAAAAATACAGGAAGGCAGAGGAAAAGAGAATTGACCAGTCCAAACTGGACCCACCAAGCCCTGCCCTGGGGCACGAGCGAGTGGAGAGGACGGTAAGGAAGCTTGACCTTGCTGAAATCCAGCAGAATTTGTTACTTCAGTGAAGAAGCATTTGAGCCTTTCCCCGTGTCTGTCTGGGAAGAGTTATGCACACCCAAGGAACCATAGAAACAACAAATAATAACGGTGGCACTAAACAGCTCGCTCTAATCAAAAGCAGACTGTTGTGGTTATATTGAGCACTGTCATTACACGAAACTCTGTAATGAGATTTTTTTTTTTTTTCATTTGCATCAGACAGATTCCCTGTATTAACATTAACAACCTTCCATGGAGCCCAGGGTATTTACAAATTGGACGGTGCTGCTTCAGTCTTTTGGGAAGATTTTCAGTTCCTATTTAAATCACCTGAGACAGTTACGCTAGGCAGACTGAAAATATGAACTGCATGGAAAATAATGTGCGTAAGCTTTACTGCCAGTGAATGGTCTGTAGTACTTGGGAGACCCAGAGCGTTGCCCTGTGTTTATTGACTTACTGGATTGCGTTCATGATGTCAAATGTTCAGAGCATCTGAAAAGGTAAAGATAGAGCATCCTTCAGCTAATGGCAGATGAGGTTATGTTTTCCTCATTTGATGAAACTCTCAAGACCTTCTTTGAATTTTGGTGTATGATAACTGGGTTTATTCACAGAGTAGGAATCTTCCTAATTGAAATGTAAGTCACCAAAAATAATATGGTTAATCTTTTTCTTTTTTTTCCTTTTTGAGAAAATGTATCTCAAAGGCCTGTGTTGATGTTCTGTCTAGCACAGAAGAGGCAAATCTGCTTTGGGATAAGCTGAAATGCTCTTTCAGCTTTGGTTTTAAGAGGCATTGGTGAAAGCAGATTCTGCTAATCACTGCTGCAGCATTAATTTAGTTTGCAAACAAGAGGCATGCTTATGGTGGATGGAGTCAATCCCAAATTGCTTGGCGTAAAAGTGTGGCTGTGAACTCGCAGGGGAGGTGTGCGCGTTCCTGCTCGCCTTGCCGTTAGGGCAGCGCTGCCGATCGCACGTGCCATCGCTTCATCATGTTTTCGCTTCCGTCTTCAACAGCTGCGTGAAAGCAAACTGTCCGACGGCTGCAACCTGGCATCTCCCCAAAGTGAGCAGGGATCGTGTCTGCTTGCATGGGGTTATACCAACAGATAGTGCCACCTAGCTCGTGCGTTACATGTGTCAGAGAGCCAGTACCCCGCGACAATGATGGTGGAGGCTTTGCCATGAGGTCAATAAACCCCAGCCAGCAGCTCTGAAAAAACTATAAAATTTTAGAGCATTATAAAAGTAGTTGTGATGGCACGATACGTTGCCGACAGAGGTGCACTGGGCAAGCAATATTGTGAAGAGAGAGCCCGATCTGGAGTAAATCACAGCAGCTGGACCTTTGCTGCCGAGGGCTTGAAGAAAGCCTCCAGGAGAGAGAGGCAGCGGGGTTTTGCTTGTGCCTGGGGACAGCCAGCCCTGCTGAACACAGGGAGGAATCAAGTTAGGGAACGGGGAGTGCCCTGGAGAAATGCCTTCTTATTTCTCAGGACAGATATAATGGGATAATCCAGATTGATTTGCTGAGGGTTAAAGCACCGGGATTACTTCCTTTGCCGGAGTGCTTAGCGTTCAGAAAGCATGTGGTGTCCTCCAGTAAAGCACAACAATGAGTGTTTAAGGGAGTGTTACAAGTATTTTAATGACTTTTTCCCAGGTGTGTTTGTCCATTTCCTGCTTTTAGTTGTATCTGATGGACCTGTAAAAACAAGGCGAATCAATGAAACAATACATGAGCAGCATGGGGCTGTCTAACAGGGAAGGACAGAGCTGCTGTGAAGTTTCTAGAAATGAAATTTTGAAGCCGATTCACGATGCTTCGGTTCCAGTTACAGTTTTGCATCCCAGCCAGTTAAGCCCTGTGATCACCCTGGGGAGGGTGCAGGGCCCCAGGTTGGGTTATTGTGAACAGGTACTTAATTTATCCCTTGGAGGGGGATGTTTCTCCGACGAGCATCCCACACGGGAGAAAGGGAGGCCGAGCTGCAATGGCCATCTACATCTTTGTAACATTTTGGTGGTGCGTGCAAGGTTTTTTCTTTTTGCTGTCCAGCCCACCTTAATTTAATGCAAATGTTTCTACTTGTTTGTTTTCCAGAAAAGAACCATTAAAGCAAAATCTTGTTTCTGTGGTGCAGCACAATGCCGTGTGATCGCTCAATCTGCTGGGTCATCTCTCATCAGCTGAGGTGCTGGGTCAACACCCTGGACAAACACATCTGTAAAAATTAGTGTGTTTAAACTGGAAATGAAAATTTCTCCTTTTCAGGTTGAGGGATGAATTACTTAATTGAGTGTTTAGTTTTCAAGGGTTCAGAGAGCTCACAAAGTTTTTGGAAGACTCAGGCCTTGTGTCAGCTTTCATTCTCTTTTGGCATCCAGATGTTAATTACAGATGAACCAAGCAAGCAGCAATGCTGAAGAGCCTGTTCCCACCCATAAATGCATATGAGGGATAAACGAGTGTCTTGGCTGGGGCGAGCACATGCTCTCACTCTGTTTATGTGAATTCACATACATACCTTTGAAACTGATGCAGAAATCCACATGTCACCATGACAAATTCTCAATGTATTTAGCATGTGTGCCATGGGAGCTGGAAGTAATAGAATCAAAGTGTAATTCAGAGCACAGACATTGTTGGTCCAACTTCATTTATTATCATCACTGTCCTTATCATTTGCAATTTTGACTGTGGGACACTGATTTTACTGTTGGACACGTTTGCTTGTTTTGTTGATGTTGCTGTTTGCGTATTTGTTTGTGGTGCTGCAATTTGGGGCAATAACAAAAACTTTGAACTTCCTTTTTCAGAATATTGGTTTTCTGCTGCTCATGTTTATGGTGTCTTGGAAGTAAAATGTACTTTTGCACATGATTTTTTGCATTGTGGAGAAGTGGTCCAAGAATATTTGGTATTACCAAGATGTTTTTTAATGGGAAACATCTCTGTAGATACAGACTTGAGTTTTCATAATTGCATGCTTAGTAATTACCAATTGTGTGCTCATTTAAGCAGATGTATCCGCACCCATTTCCTTCAGTTCGTGTTCAATAGGATGATTTGTTTGGTTGCAAGACTTGGAGGATTTCAATAAGCCAAATTTGCAATGATAAACAAGGGAATAATAAATTTTGCAGAAGTTTGTGTGTGCTGCTGTTAAGGTACAGGAATTACTGTTATTTTCAGGTGCAGCCCGGGCTGTTACACACTTGTGCATGACAATGTGGTGTTGCAATTGAGTTCTTCCTCTGCCTCTTCCTGCAGCATGCGCGGTTGCCTATGCACAGTGCACCAAAGCCTTAGGGCATGGGGCTGGACGGAAGGACCTTGCATAATCCCTTTTAGCCTTCTTTTTTTGTGATTAGTTGTTTGAAATATTGACTTTATATCTCGTGTGCACATAGTTTTGCAACAGGCTACTAGTTTTATACCAATTCCTGATCTTGAAAAGAGATTTGCAAGGTGTTAAACATTCATCAGAGATTTACTATTGAATTCTGTGGTTGTTCAAAGTTCACAGCGGCTGTTGGCTTTGAATCTTCCTGATAGCTATTGCAGAAATCACTCTCTACAGTAATCAGTCTAGCAGGGAATATCTTGGCAGTGGCCAGATCCATCCTGCCTGCTTCTGAAAGGCATAGATTAGAAACCCCGCTGCACATGTGGTGGGGTTTGCCAGCGGGTGGTATGAAGCCACCCTTGCATGAGGTCATCTCTGACTTCATGCCCACAGCCCATACCAGAGCTCCAGTGAGCCTGGTTCCCACACAGCTCCCAGCCACGAGTAACTGGACGTGTGGGGTTTGCCTCTTGACCCCATCAGCTGCGTTCAGTTTGTGCCCCGGTGCACGAGCATCTAGGCCGCCTTTTGATGCTACAAATACTGTTTTGCCCACAGGTGTGTGGAGTCCTTTTGAAATGCTTGTAGTAGTGATACATTAATCATAAGACATGAAAATCCTGTATTTTCCTATACTGCCCTTATACATCACAGCCTTCTGTTGGATGTTTAAAAGCCAACGGTGTGATTCATGGTTTGGCTGTCAATACAGATGCCTGGCACTTTTCTGCAGTGGCTGTAGAGATTTGTTTTGAGTGTCTGTCTGGACTTCATGTGGTTTGATAAACATCCTTAGTCTATCGTCTCTCTCTCTGTCTCTCTCTCTTTCCTGTAGTGATAATGGATCGTAGAAACCTTAATAAGCAAATTCAGGCTGATCCATCAAATAACGGAGTTGAAAGACGTCGCATGTTTCTCTCAGCAAACAGATGCAAGATATTAGGACTGTGAGTCTCAGACCTGTGTGAATTTAATGGGGAGGTTCTCATGATTCCCAGGGCCTTTGCCTAGAGTTGTAAAACAAATTATCCTCTGTAATTTTAATATTTTATGAAATCTTGCAAAGTGATGGCATTCTGGGCAGATTAATACAAAAGCTATAAAATTCACATGTGCCATATGTTATACGAGCACCAAATGGGACACCTGGGATTCTTAACATCAGTATCATTTTAATGTTGGCTTCAGCAGCGATCAGTGACGTACTTATCCCCGAAGAGAACCTCGATAACACGAGTGGCGTTACTTCACTGTGCATTTGCTTCACACCAAATAAACCGATTATTTGGCTAGATTTATGAAGGACAGGGAAAGAAAATACCTGTGCCTTGGAAAGGCTGTTCTGTGCCGCAAAGTCCTTCTGGCTCCAGTAGAACTCTGTCACCCGTGGCAGTTAGTCCAGTACAACTTGAAAAGTCCCCTGAAACCTGGTTCCTGAGTATTTAATAGGATATGGATGGTATTGTTCGCATTTACCTCTGTAGCTCTGCAGGGACGTACAGTTATGACTGAATCTAATCAAAACAATAGAAAGCAAAATGTCAGGAAAGCTCAGAGTTTCTGCAGCAGGAGACTGTGGAAGCAATGGGTGTAATGAGTGTGTGTTGGCAGAGCTATGATCATGCATTAATAAGAAGAAACTTAATCCTCTGGCTGTTTTGCATGCGTGGTGTTTGCTGGTGCTGGGCTCTTTCAGGCTGTGGAAGCTCTGCTCGCCACCCCAGGAGCCACCGCGGTTCCTGCAGAACCAGGTTTGTGTCATGCTCTCTGTCTCACCTCCGTGCGCCAGTCTAATTCAATCTCGGTTAAATAGCGGGGCTCGATTACGCCGGGCTCACGCTTTGGTGCAGATGTGAGCTCTGACAATGCTCGCTTCCACACTAATGAGCCGTCTTGGGTTTCTGCGTTAAATCCGTCCGTCCTGCTTTCTCCTCTTGCACAAGCCTCCCCAGGCTCCTTTCATTTAAGCAGTCCTGTTTAAAAGCAGCAGCCAAAATGTAATGATCCCAAAAGTGGCCAAAAAACCAAAGTGTAATGATCCTCTTTTAGTCCTTCTGATGCGGGTGTTGGTTTGTGCGTCCTTGTGCCCAGTCTGTGCTACCGGGTGCAGTTTGTAAACCAGCAATACTAAAATCAACTTTACTTTTGATATTCCTCTGGAATCTGTGAAAACGTCTTTAGAAGGGTATCTGCCGGTTGATTTTTATTATTCTTTCCTTGGAAACCCTGCCATTATCGAGGCTGTGTTGTGCCAGGACGACAGGCATTGCGTGCTGTGGGGCTTGGCGTTTTGCTGTGGCCTCTCCTCGGCCACTGTGTCTTTTCCTTTGTCTGGACCCTCCATTGCTTCAGCCTCTTTAACCCAGGGTACTTTCTGGGAGGGGGTGTTGCAAGGTGACAGGGATGTTTTGAATATAGTTATCTTAGTGCACTTCTCACCTGGTGGTCATTCTGTAGCTCACCGGAAGGTTTTAAAAATCCATTCCCATGTGCTTTCCTGTGTGCTGGGTTTTAGTCCTGTTAACAGAGAGCACAAAACTGTGTGTATTTTTCTTCCTGCATTTCTTGCTACTTAACTTAACAATCTAACGTGCTTAAAATAGCCAGTGCTCTTTGTAAGGCTTAAACAGAGTTTACTTGTTAAATATTCAGTTTTCAGTATTTTAGGCTGCTGTTTTTTTCTTCAAGAAACAGATCTTGTGCCACAAAAAAATGCAAGTGTATTTATTACTCAGAAAAGAGAGGATTAGTTGGCAACTTATGTTTCTGTAGGAATAATCACACAAGACACGAGTCTTTAGCCCAGTGTAACTGCGGCTGCTGTTAGATAGTATTTGTATGCTTTGTGCTTTTGTTCAAAACACGGAACAACTGAAGCGTATATGTGAGCGTCCCCTGCGCCTCTGTGTGTTCCTCCGTGCACCCACATCCCCTGCGCGTCCTTCCCCGGCAGAGGTCCCCTGTGGTGCACACTCATCCCAGCTGGGTTTCCCACTCTTGGTCTAAGACAGGAAGGCAGGAGACAAAGACAGGCAGAGACCAAAGGCAATTTTAGGCTTTGCAATGGTGCAGCTACGTTGCTGGTGCTGCGTGTGTCTCCCAGCCCATGGCGTGCCCGACTTTGCAGACTGCTCACCTGAATGGATAAACTCACCGTTAGGGCTGACACACTCACGTTTCGTGTTCCCTGGGTGATAGCAGGGTATCACTTTAAACAGGTTTCCTTGGCATGATTCCCACTCTTGCCTGTCCCTGGGGATGTCCATGTGTTGGAGTCTCAGGCAGGCGGAGCAGGTTTCCTGGGAGAGATGGAGCAGCACTGCTCACGCTCACTGTCCCTGGCCTCGGTGGCATTTTGGGGGGCTCAGCCAGGACCCTCGTCCAGATCCCAGCTGTGGGATATAGACATATAACGCTGCTATTGAGAGCAAACTGTACAGCAAGCGATGCAATTGCAGAGGAGAAGAAAAGCGGCACGTGGGTCAGGCACCCCGCACGGAGCTGTTGGTGATCATTGTCCTTCCCCTGGTCCAGAGACACCCCTTTGCTTTTGGGTCTTCTGGTGGTGTCTTTGAGAGGTGCCCATTCCCACCTGGGAGGCCACTCGTGGGTTAATTCTTAGCATCTTTCCTCTCTGTCAGCAGAAGGACAACAAGCGCTAGCAGGGTTTTGTTTTTAATATCAGTTGGCCAGTACATGAAAAGTGATGTCAGAAAAACCATCTTTAAGTGACAAGGTGATTAATTCCTTCTTAAGGACAAAAAAGGGTTGGATATTTTTTTTCCTTTTTTTTTGTCAGTACCTAAAGATGGTCTGACAGTAAAGAACTCATGATTAATTGCACAAAAAGACATATTATAGACACCTTTTCTTGGCATCATAAGCATTTAGTGTGAATTTGCTTTTATCTAGTTGGCTCAGTGCAGAAAAATAATCTCTGAGACTGCTGTAAGGGAAGTTAACTGCCTTTCCCTTATTACAGATTGATCTTTGATACCTGCTTTTCTCTGAGCTATTTTATTCCCACAAGTGGTACAAACCCTCTGCTGTTTTCCATATACTGCATTTAAGCAGTTCAATACATTTTGGAGCCTGTATGGGAACATTTTTTAATTACTTGAAGATTGCCTTATTCTGAAAGTTATATGATAAATTATATATTGTTTTAATAGCTGAATATATCTATGCTCTTGATTGCAGATAAATCAATATTTTTCTAATAAGGCTGAGAAATGATACCTTTTTTTTGTTTATATGCTCTAGAGTATGAATATTTTTCCATCTGTGCTTTCCAGTAAAATGGATTTTCAATCTCTCTGAAATATCTGCCCAAGTCCTAGCAATATTTGCTTAAGAGTAATCAGAGTATTACCCAAATCTCTGTTCAAAGCAACAGTGACCTTACCAGTGGTAAGCAATAATTGGATTATTTTCAGAGATGTAGGAAGATTCACAGCGCTTTGCATAGGATACTTTAATAGCTTAGCATATTATGAATACTGGGTAAGAAAGGCAGAGACTTGGGGAATACACACTGCCTTGCAGTTTGGGGTGATGCATGTTCTTTTGTGCTTCTTTGTTGATTCTTATTATTCAAATGCGTTTGCTGGGACACCTTCACCTCCATGGGGGCAGGACCCAGACCTTCCTTGCACCATCAGGGTGCGCAGGTGCACAGCCTAAATGTCCTGGCCTGGTGCCGTTAGGCACGGTCCTACCTCCACGTCCATCCATCCCCTTGGCTGTGGCTGGGTGCCACCACCTCACCTTTGTGGCCCCGGGCAGCAGATCCCAGAGGGAACCGTGGCCCTGGGGTGCACGATGGGGCCAGAGTGGATGCTGGTGGGGTTTCTCCCGGAGAGGCTGAGCTGCTGCAAAGACAAATTGGAAGCCATTTGGAAGAGCAAATCCATAACAGCAGACTGGCGGGTGAGCCTGATTGCCTCGCTCTCTGCTTTTAATTGTAATGAATTATATGGCTCTGCACGATGGGGTGCCGAGCCTCTTGGCTGAAACTTGTGTAATTCACGTAAGTGTTTACACAAAAGCCAAGTAAATGTTAAGCTTCCTACAGATTTCAATATACACGAGCCCTTGTTTGTGTTCAGTTTTAGAGACAGGCGGAGGAAAAGCAGAGCATGTGTCTGCCTGTGTGCGGGGGGGTGCGTGCGTGTGAATTGCAGGAGTTAAAAGATACAAAAAAGTATGACCGCTAGCTTTCCTTGGAGCAGCTTCTGCAGTGACCTGCCAGGTTCCCCCCAGAACAAATTCTGTGTGATTCTGGTTTATTAAGAGACGCTTGAGGGCTTGTGTGAATTTTTGCCTGTTGACCACTAAAAAGCGACTTCTGCCATCGAGGCTACCGGTGTGCTTTGAAGTCCTCCCCTGCGCCCACATGATGCTTCTAATTACTGCAAACGAGCCTTCTGCAGAACAGGCTGCTGTGTATTTCAAACCACTGCTGCTCTGCAGGCGGGACCCCTCCCAGGCCTGGCCGTGGCTGTCCCCACGAGGTGACAAGGAGCTCGTCCCACGTGCGGAGCAGTCTTGGGTCCTGACCCCTGGCAGCTCCTGGCTGTGGGGCAGAGCCCTGAGCCTGGCGGTGCCCGGCTGCGCTGAGAGGTGACCCTTGGCTCCGGCATAGGCTCTGACCATGCCAAGTGCCGGGTCTCTTGGCTTCCCGTTGACCTGAGATGAGCCAAAACTTGGGCCCCTGCCCAGCAGCCAAGCCCTTGTTGTTGTGAGGGTGCACTGAGCATCTGCAGGGCATTGGTGGGGCGCGGCTTGCTTTGAGACAACACAACCAAACCAGGCTATTAGAGAATTTGCATTCAGACAATTCCCTGGGCATGCTGAAGCCATGACAGCTGTATACCTGAGTGTAATTTTATTTTTAGAAAGCACATTAAGGAGCATAAAGACCTCATTAACATGCCAATTGCAACCCTTACTGTTTAAGAGTATTTAATTGTCTTCATTCTCTGTGCGCAGCCATATGTAGTGGATGGTTGTAACTGGCAAAAGAAGGAAGGAAGGAGTTTGTGTGACTGGAAACCATACAGACCCTGAAGAAGAAAACAAAGTGCTTGTTTTGAAACATCCCTGCAAGATTTCCCTGCAAAGCATCCGAAAGTTCAAGTAATTTCCAGTGTCTGGGAGGCCTTTCTTCCGAAGAGGAGAGGGAGCTCCCCTTGTTGCCATCGGAAGATGCGCAATTTTGCCCTCTGTGAAGCATTTTTCTTGAAGAAATGTATTTTAAATGGGAGCTTGTGCTGCCTTTTATCAGGCGGCTCTGGAAGCTGGGTGTTGAGGAGAAATAAGAGAATTGCCCCAAAAACTAGGCAGTGCCACGGTGTGGGGAATGCTCACAGCTGGTCCGAGGGGTATCTGTTGTGGCTGTTTGCCAGGACTTTTAGCCTGCTTACCGCTCCTGTGCGAGAAAGGATGTATAAAAACAGGTAAATGAGAGAGGAAAGGAGCGGGGGGGCAAGGATTTATGTTTCTCTGGCAATGGTTTTCTAAGGAGCTCTGACTATTCAGCAGCAGTGGAAAAAACTGCAGAAGATGTAAATAATCTTCAGGATTATGCTAAAGCCAAGCTTCAGTCATTTTACTGGAAAAATTCATGAGGCCTGTCCATTTAATAACAATCAACCACAATTTCTCTAGGGCTTATTATATTTTCATGAAAAGGATCAGTTGTCTTTAAGAGAAATGGTGTAATTCTGATACCTACAAATACCCTTTGGAAAGCACGTTTCAGGTTGGTACGCTTCTTTGTGCTTTTTCTTCCCATTTTCTTTTTATGATAATATCTTACATTCACATCCACAGTTACACACTAAAATGATCAAAAGCAAAGAGTGGTTTATCATGAAATGGCAAACCACAGCTGTACTCTGTGGTGCAGACTGTATCGAGATAAAAACACTACATGATTTTTAGCTTTCGCTGTGTTTATATTTGGTGCCAGAGGTTCTCAAGCGATTTTGCAGAGTGTATATACAGTGCAGTAAGGGTTTCCAAAAAATTTTCAATATCTTGAAATCTACACAGGATCTTACCCTGCTGGGCTTAATTTTAGACTATAGTTTATCGTTCAAGGAGGAGAAATGGGTTTGCTGTGTGTTGTATTTAATCCAGTGCAGCAAAAAACTGTCACAGGCATTGTTCATCTTCATGAGCCAATTTTTGTTTCCATTTTAGTTATAGAAAAGTCCTGCCCTGGTGAAATGGACTTCTTTATCACGCAGATCTGGTCTCACCAAGATTACTGCTCCTGGCAGGTATCAGCTGGCTGGCAGGGGCAGTCCCCATACGGCTTTTTATGAGGTTGCAGTGCTGAGAACTGTGTGTTTAGTCATTGTGAGAGTGCCAGAGGCTGGGGATTTGGGGATACTTGGAAATACGGGAAAGTGTGCGCTGCTGCTGCGGCAGCTTCCAAGGTGCAAGATGCCCCATGGGAGCTGGGGGCTGTTGGGTTTCCGGGAGTGACAGGATTTCAAGTGCTTGCTCAGAAGAGCTTGAATGTCCTTGGACAACTTTATCCTTCCCATCCATCCTTGCTCCTGAAGGCCCCATCCAGGCCCTCTGTGAAGGGCTGGAGGTGCTCATCCTTTCTGTGGTGAAGCTGGGTGGGACCGAGATGGGTGCTGGTACCAGGCGTGGAAGAGGTCTGCGGTCCCTCTCTGGTTCGCTCCTGTTTCTCAAGCTCTGGGTGTTTCCATGGAGGGTAATAAGAGGTGGTGGGAGCAGAGCGAGGAGGGGTGAGTGCCCACCATAACTGGTGGTAAGGGACCACATGGTCCAGCTGCGAGCATCTCTTCTGCGTGGAGATTAGCCAAGGTTACTCTTCCTGGTGGGCAAAGCCGCAGCTGAAACCGAAGATGCGGGGAAGCTAATTGAATGTAGCCAGAAAACGTTTTATAATTTAATGCAAACTTTTAAGAAACATCGTCGTTTCAGCAATCTGGGCCTCAGTACACGTGGGTAGCGGGGCGCGTGGCAATGTGTGTGAAGAGCATAAGCCCAGAGCAGGCTTCAGCTCCTGTGAAGCGGCCAGTGAGGGGCTCGGCTGGCACCTGCCAGGGCAACTGGGATCCTCGCTAGCAGAAATTTGGGGCAGGCAGGTATGAAGATCCCAGCCCCGAGTGTGGTTAGTAAAAATGCTTGGCTTTGTACCAGAGAGCCCTTCGTGTGGTGGGGATGTTAGGATTTATCGCTGTGCGAGGCTCGTCGAGATGGGACTGTGGGGCTTGCATTGCTCGGGGAAGAGTTCCAGTAATTGCCACAAATAGACCTCTCCTGTATTTCATTTCCAGCAGCCCTTAATTCAAGAAACAATTTCTGTCACTCTGGGTTCAGCCACAGGCAAAGAAATGACTGAGGGAGAAATAACTGATGTGTCCTAAGCTACGGGAAGGGAGTGGTTGTATTCTTCATAATTTGATGCATTAAAAACGTAACCTCCTGGTTCTGCTTCTGAGCATTGTAGCTGTCTCATATATCTGTGTGTTCCTACAGAGGTATATTCTCCAGCTTCGCACACGCTTGGAGTGATGTCTTATGAGCTATTCTGGCAATAACAAAAAAAAAAAGCAAGGCAAGGAGGGAGCAGGGAGGGGATGTGATGCGAAGTGGAACAGCTCTGTCTTACCCGCCCCAAAAGAGAAATCACTGAAATGCTGAAGGAAACGGGCTCTGTTGCGTAGATTAATGTGCGGTGTTTGAAAGCAGCCAAGAACATTTTATACACACATGGCGAGGCGGGAAGAAGCTAGGCAGTTCATCTCTGCAGAAGCCATTCCTTTCCCTAAGAGGGCATTTAAAAAAAAAAAAAGAGGAGGAGAGTAGAGAGGTCTCTGGGAGCACTCAGCCATTCAAGCAGTTTAATTGGCTGAACAGAGCGCTTTGCAGTTGGGATTAGTATGGATATTTCTTAATAACCTGTCGCCTTGTCAGGAGTTTCAGGGTCAGGATTGCAAGGCTGCTTGCAACTAAAGTTCTCACCTTTCCTTCTGGTTTTTATTATTACAGCAGCTCCTGTTACTGCATATTCAAAGGCATAGGAAGATGGTGTGAAGTTGGTTTCTGCTTTTCTTCCCATGCAACTAGTGAAGAAGCCAGAAAGAAGAGGGAAGGATGGTCTAGAGAGGTTTTCAGTGAAAGGCTGCTCTGGAGAGATTAGTTGTGGTTCTTCGGGAGGCAGAGGGACCCGATGCTGCCCGTGCCTGGGGCACTTCAGCCGCTTTCAGTGCCAGACCAGCACTTTCGGAGCGCGGGGTGAGGCTGGGAGCTGGGCTCACGTCCACGCCGCCTTTGGATGCGCTATGCATCAGCGTAAACACTGTTAGCGCAAACCCAAGCAAATCCTAGGCAGAACACAAATAAAACAAGTGATTTAGCAGTGCTCAAGATGGCTTCAAAAGACCTGAGCCCATAAGCATTTTTACAAGTATTTTACAACTGGTCTTGCTGCCTTTTATCTCCTGACTGACCACCAGCACAGGGGTGCCTGCAGGGAGCAGGCTGCTCCTCTGTGCCCTGCTCCCAGGCAGCCGGGATAATTTCTGCAGCTGTTGTTGGGGGTTAATTAGATTTTCACCTTTTTCCTCCCTTTTCTCGCCTTTCCTCCCCTCCCCGCCCTGTAATTTCAGAGCAGACTCCTGAAGGCCACCTACTTGATCAGCACGCATAATTTCCACCAGTGCTAATGGGAGCAGTACAGATGCACTCAGAAGGTTTCTCTAATTTCTCCGTGCTCCTGCCTGCCACTACCCCCTCCTGGAGTGATTGCCTCCGCCCTTTGATAATCAACATCTTGCCCACCGCCGAGGAGAGATGTCTGCCTGCAGATGCTGTGCTGCAGAGCAAGGAGGCTGAAGCCCTCCCCGCTCTCTCAAGTCGTTAGCAGCAGCACAAAAGTGAGCAGCAAGCGCACAGCTGATAAAGTCTCAGCGAGGAATTTGCTCCTATAATTATTGTCTTTTATGCATAGATAATTTTGATAGAGTTGCACTTCTGGACCCCACTGTCATCAGAGTACTGTGAGCTGACCTGTTAATCATAGCGGGAATTAATGAGAATTACAGCCGGCGGAGCCCCGTCTCTGAAGAGCTGATCCAGGGAGTAGCACCGGAGGGGAATGCAAAAATCAAGCAGCGTGTTGTTCTTTGAGCTGCAGATAAAGTGGCAGTGAGTCAGTTCCTGGGGAAAGAAGCGGGTGTGAAGGAGATGAACTTGAGTATAAACATAAGATTTAGAGCCTGATTCTGGGGAGTGTGAGCTCATGCATGTTTTCATTGCATCCGCTCAATAATTAGCATAGACTTAATTTAATGAGGGGGAGCAGGGCCACCAGAACTCGCAGCCTTCGTGGTGGCTGTCAGCAGAAGGAGACTGAGGCGAGGCAGTCGGGCGTTAACTCTCTTCATGGTGCTCCTGTGGTGTAAATTGGTTTATCACTATTGACTTGAAGTGAACTGAAATGAAAGCATCTCTGCTGATGCTGAACCACCTGAGGTTCTGGCTGTCTCCAGGTATTACCAAACAGCTAACAGAGACTCCCAAAGCACTTCCTCCGAGTTAGCTTGTTAGAGAAGTTTCTTTTAGGGTGCCGTATATCCATGTAGCCTGCAGAGACGAAAAGAAAGGCGTGTCTTATCTGTACAGAAGACCCATAAAGTCCTTAAGCATGTTTTATGTTGGTGCTTCAGAGGAAGGGTTGATTAGCTGGTCTTAAGTATCAAAAAATGCAGTCCCTACATGCCAGACTATGCATACATGAAAGCTGTCTGAAGAGCAAAGAGGCTGCTCATAGAGACTGTCCTTAGAAGTTTATTGAGGATAATGCAGCAAGTTGCATTTAAATGCTGTTGTAATCTGTATGTTCAAGATGCACGTGCAGTCTGTGGTTTGGAGCAAAGGACAGCAATTAGTCCTGCTAATAAGGAGCACTTTCCTGGGAAGGGGAGAATGATAATGACAGAACGAGGCATTTTTTTCTTTAAAAATGAATGGAAGGAAGATAAATGGTGTTTGGTTGGTTCCATGTGTATACTTCAGGTTTTTTTAAAGTCTGTTTACCGGTTTTTGGACTAATCTAGAACAGAGGAGGGGCATCCTTTCTGCAGTATTAGCAAACAGTTTGTACATTGGTAAACATGACGAAGTCTTCATCTTCGAGGGCAGCATATCAGCTAAAGAGGACAGCCCTGAGCGAGGGCGATGCTCCTCCCCAGCACAGGAACTGCTCGGGGCAGCGGGCACCGCCGTGCGAGCCAAGAGGCTGTTTTTCTGTCTGTGTCCGCTCCCCTGCAGGAAGCTGGAAGAAGTCCCATTTCTAGAGACAGGGAGTCTTTTTACCTCCTTTGTAGACAATGACAAAAAGCGTCAGGCCTTTTTGCTGCTGTGATACCATTACCTTCAGCAGAAGAGGCCAGCAGCATGGGTCAGGACCCGAAACCTGTGCCTGAGCGCTATGCAAACACTGTTGCTGCATGGACACAAACCTTGCCTCCAGGTGTCCTACAGGACTGCAAGCTAGGGACTGAAAGCCCCAAATGCAGGCAGGATATATGCTTAGGAAAAGGGAAACACCTCCCATAAATTTCTTGTTGGGACCTTTAGGATGTGATTTAAGGATTTAAGATGGGGAGAGGACGTACATCGCGCAGCTCTCTGCTGCTGCTGTCCGTGGCTTGGCTGAGGCTCACACCGGGTGGCTTATGGGCAGCTCTAACGCCGTGTTTGTTACGGGATGCTCAGAAGGTCTCTGTTGGCTGTCCTGTGTCTAGTGGCAAGGTGCTACCTCCCGCCTACTGAAAATAAAGCAGCAAGGAAAGCTCAGACTTCCAGTACAAGGGAGGGTGGGGAAAGCCTATTTTGGGTAGTCTGTCAGTCAGCTTGACACTAATTGGTTGCAGTAAGTAATCGTTCTCCATGTAAATTAGACTCCAATTTCCTCTGTAGTCTGCCTGTTTGCTGTGTGGGCTTCAGTCTCTAATTAGGCTCTCACGTGGTGAACCTGGTTTGTAAGCTGCTTTTGTTCCTGCAGAACCAGCCTCAGCCCTCCCTGCGGCTGCCGGGCTCTTCTGGTCCCGCTCCTGAATGGGATGGTTCCAAGCTCAATGCTGCCAAGTTCAAAACAACTTCTTTCATGCATATTTCTATGTTTAAAGTCTGCTAGGGGGATTTTTAAAATGCAAAGGGACTTATTAGACTTACAACGGGAATACTCTTCGGAAATGCTTCTTCTGAGTTACTGGAAGCCCTGCACGCTTCTCCGTGAATAGAGCTCGTTCAGTCTGTAACCCTGCGATGGCCAGAGAAGCTTGCCTGCATCGGGGTCCTGCAGCCTGTCCGCCTGTACACCTGGAGCACATACAGCTCTCGGGCCCCTCTCATCGGGAGGTAACTCATGAGCGCATTCAAAGCTTACCCAAACGCTGGCCCACGTCCTGGAGTTACTCCAGGTCTGCACATCTGTAACTGAGCGCAGAAATCTGCAATTGCACGAGAGGCTTTTATCCGCGGCCATCCATTGTTTGCAAATGAACAGAGGGTCCCCAGGTCGCTGCCTGCAGGAGGAAGCTGCGCGCGGGGCAGCTCCGTGGCTTCTGGGCTGCTGCCACGAGCTGTCGCCGTGGTCGAGCATCTCGACGGTTAACGTCTGCGCCAGGCTGCAGAAAAGGAAAACCATATGTGTGCGCTGGCCAGGCGGTTATTTGCCAGGAGCGCTTTATGATTCAGTAGTTAACTTGGTGAAATTCGGTATAACTTCAGGAACCGTGCGCTAACCATTTCTATAAACCTTCTCCATACGTGATACGATTGTGACCCAGATGTGTCAGTGTAAGGTTAGGCATTGTGATAAATATTGTTTTTATTGACACGGTGGCTGTTTACCTTATTGACTTGTGACCAGGTGATACGTGCAGAGAGGCTGGGTTGCTGGCTCTCTGCAGATGCACGTACAAGACTGTGGTCCCTTCGAAGTAGGTAGATAAGAAGCTCTTCTGGGAGAAAGAGGCGAAGCAAATTGAGCGTGGGCCTGTTATTGCTTCTCTTTACGTGATTTATACATGGGCAAGGTAACTTTGCTTTCAGACCGCTAGTCAAAACCATAAGGGATGTCGGCTCCATGGAGAGCTAAATTTGGGTAAAGGGACAGGATTGGATTAGGGCTTACGATTTTCACCAATAAGCTAAAACTCCGGTGGGCGTCACTCTGCGAGCTGGGGAAGCAGCCGGGGAGCTTTAACTCCCCAAATGACCTAAGCCAGCTGCTGGCGTGCAGGCAGCCTCCCGCGAGGGCACCGCTGCCCGGCAGGATGCACCCCGGTCCCGGCACCAGGGCGCTCGCCTCGCCTCTGCCTAGCCTTCCCCTGCCCGTTACCTGGAGGGGTTTCGGCGTGTGAAGTGCGTGCCCGTTTAGCCTGGGTAAGTAATCGTGCTCGATTTATAGCATATGAAAGTATAAGCCCTTTTAATGCTGTACAAATGTTTGCGTTGGGAAATGGTTTTCTTTTCAGCTCGGGTTTCTGCCTGCCTTTGCGAGCGCTGCTTCTGGCTGCTGGGCGAGCCCAGGGTAGCCGTGCTGTGCTACCCGTGGTTTTTAATGCTCGTTGCCAGGCACGGCCCCGATGTGCCAGGGCAGAGCAGGGACGTGGAATATCCTACTCCTGGCATTTGAACCTGCAGGCACTGTAAAGCTTTTACGTGGCATAGACAGGGCTTCACAGCGCGGCTCTGGGCAGCTTCTGAGCTGCTCTTGCTTTCTTACTCTGTTGAAAAAAATCTGAAGTGCGAAACCCTGCGGGAGTCTGAAGCTTATCTTTAGCACTCGGTCTCAAAATATGGTGTGTCCTCTCAGCTGCTGCAAGGATTTGTGTGGCATGACAAAATGCAAATTCTGAACCTTTGGCAGCTGTGTTTAATAGAGGGGAAAGGGTTATTTTTAACTTTTGGATGTTGCATTTTTTTTCTATTCTAAATTCTGGAGAAAATGTCCAATTTCTTTGAGCCAAAACAAAGGTTTCTTTTAAGTGAAACAAAGACTTCTAAGTCCTTAATCAAACTTGCTGGATTCAATTGCTCTCAAATACTTTTGGAATTAAGCAGAGAGGAAGCTGCATTTTACAGCTCCGCTGGTTAGTGACAAATGATGTGTTCGGTTGGAAAAAAAGGATTCTTGCAAAGGAGGAGCAGGAATCTGTACCCGGGCTGCTTGCTGCTGTGGGGCTGTTTACCAGCATCCTCTATTTGCGTTTGTTTAGGCAGTGCAAATTATTTGTGTGCTTCTCTCTTGAAGCAGATGTTTTTATCTGTGCAACTGGTGGAGTAATTAGAGAGAGAGGCACGGTGCTGGCATGTACACAAGCAGAGCAAACACCCACCGCAGGGGGAACAAGCCTTAAAAGCGTTGGGTGGCAGAACACAGGAGCGTGGTGCTGTTCGGGCAAAGGTGTTGAGTGGGCTTGGGAGGTGAAAAATGTACGTTTCAAGTTCTGTACGTCATAGTGGAAAGTAACTCTGGTGGGAATAAATGCAAAATTATGGGTGCGGTGTGTCCGGGGAGTCGATGCATTGCCACGTCCCCGTGGAGGTGCAATCTGTCCCACGAGGACCTGGCTGAGCAGTAAAGTCAACACGACATGCCAAAAGAGAGAAATGCACAGGGCCCAACGTATTTGGCTGTATTTGTGTTAAAAGGTTGCTTCTCCCCCACCGAGAGAGGCAGGGGCTGTGTCCCGCAGCAGAAGACTGCGCTTGTTCTTGGAGTGAATTCCTGTGGAAGTGTGAATCATTGACTCGGGATTTTTGCGGTGGAGGCTGGGAGATGATTAAATGTTCTGTCTGCAGGAAATTACCAGGAGATTTGAGTATTTTCCTGAATCAGCCTCAGATGGTGCGCAGCTTTCGGTGTAACACAAGCAAGCAGTGTTACGTGGAAGTCTCCGCGTGCTCAGCCATTGGCAGGGCCGGCCTCCCCGAGTTTTTTAAAGCTCTGGTTGCGCGAGCATATTTTTGCTCTGGTACCATTTAAATAATGGCAGCAACATGCTGATTCCTCTAATGATCTTGATTAAGTTATCGGTTATTTCCTTAATTAGCTACTTGATCTACTTACACCTTAAATGAGTCTGTTTGTTCACCCGGAGAAAGGAGGAAGGAAAAAAAAACTCTCTCTTTTTCCCTTTGAAAAGGTCTTTTTCTCTCCAAAAGGCAGCTGTCATCTCATTCGGGTGCACAAGCGAGCTATCCCCCAGCCCTAGCAAGGCTCTCCCGGGTGGGGGGCAGTTTGCTGGGCCCCCCCTGCAAGGCCCCTTGTGCTGGGGTCCTTCGGGGGGGTTTCCAACAGAGCCAAGGCACAAATTGAGGGCTGGTGACCTAGAAACCCACCCGGCCGTTTCAGGCTGGCCTTGGAAATGATGCCAGCCTTCTCTGGTGTGACACTGGGAGGTGGGCGTGGGTGCTCCCTGGAGGCTTGCTCTCCCAGCAGCAGGGGATTTTAAACGTGGCAGTGTAGAAGTGCACTTGTTCCTGACGGTGGTGTTATGTGGACAAAGCAATACGTAGAGGTGGTCTTCTTGAATGCACTGTTTCTAGGTATTATTAACCAGGCTGGGGTGATGTTTAATGCTCACCCAGGCAAAACCACTCAAAATTATTTGAAAAAGTGGAGTTGTCACAGGCTCCTCGCTGCGTGGGACGCTGGAGACTTTAGGTTTGCTCTGCATGCAGGAAGGATGTGCGTTCCTTTGGGAAAGCTCACGCCCCAGGACACAAGGGAGAGCATCTTGGTGAGCCTAACGCAGGATGCTCAGGTGACGGGAGGCTGAAGCCTCTGCTTCTGCCTCCGTGCAAAGGTCAGTGCTGGGTCTGGAGGAGAGAGAGCATCTTTTAATCTCCAGTGGCCTTTGTTTGCTATGTATGAGCTCAAGCACGGCGCTGCCCTGACCACCCAGTGTCCCTGTGCAGCACTATGAGTGCAGCCTCACCAGTTGGTACCAGTTCTTCACCAGTATTGCCCACCCACCACCGCTTGTTGCCCTCTCCCCCATACTTCAGAGTAGAGAGACTCAGCCTTTTCACTTTGGAGACTCCTAGTGACACATGTAGCAGCGGTCTGTGCTTCAGACAAGCCTATTTGTTCTTGCTTTTATACTGTGTATTACTCTTAATGACATTCCCCTCTTTAGCCTTATCTTCATACCTTCCCTGATGCAGAACTCGCTGAAACATGGATTGCGTAATGAAACTGCTTCCATGTATAAGTTGGGACTCTCCCAGCTAAAACAGAACTAAATGCTTGCCCGCTGGTTAAATTTTAGCATCTGTGCCAAAAAAAGATGTATTTGGGAAGAATTACCAAGAGCTCAAACATACACAAGCTTTATTCCTTCGGGTCTTCTATATTTTTAGCCTTGTGGCATGAATTTGGGCTGTACGACTTCCCCCTCTCTCCTAACAAAGCTTTCCCATGGCCCGTGTGATAGCCAGCACACCGTGAGCACCCAGAGCATCGCCCCGGGCCGCAGCAGAGCCGCGGGAGTGACACAAACGAGTGGCCAGCAGCTTGCTCCAGCCAGGATGTGCTTGGACGGCGTCATGCAAAATCCCACGTGCTGCCTTTGGCAGCCCATGCGAACTGCACATCCAGTGCTGCCAGCCCTGTTTCTGTATTTGCTAACTTTGAACACTCGGTGTAATTGTCAGGTGATCCCAGAGGAATTGCAGGGTTGGGTTTGGTTTGGAAAATAGCTTCTGACCTGACAGTTGATGGGAAGTGCTCCAAAGTACCAATTCTAATGGCACAGAGGACATACACCTAGCGTTTTTACATCACGATTCCTGAATGGTGGTCAGCTGTATCTTGGACACCACGGCTGAGTGTGGCAAGTGTGGCGATGCCTCCGGGAGAGGATGGGGCAATCCCTATTCCCTCCCCGCGCCTGTCCTGGATTGCTTGCGTAACCTTGGACAAATCGTGGACATTCTCCCAGGTTTCAGATGCGGAAAGAGCAGCCCAGCTCCTGTTTTGGGTGTAGGTGTCAGAGCAGAGCCGGCCGTGGGGATGGTACCCAGGTATGGCCGTATCCAGGCGGTATGGGCAGCGTGCCCCTGTTGGGGCTGGGGCCTCCGTGTGCAATTGAAAAAGCCAAGGGATGATAAACTCAGGAAATAACTGCAGTCAAAAAGAAAGTATGGTGCTGGCTTGTTCCCTCTGCCTGTCCCTGCACATCCCGGGAGGTGGCAGAGATGAAATGCTTGATCCAAAAGGGTTGGATTTCTCTTTACATTCCCCTGAAGTTTGTGTTTGGATTCTGCCCTTCCGGTGTTGGTGTATGTGCTGAGGTTTACAGCAGTGCAGTTGCGCATATGAAGTTCCAACTCTAGGTATTCTGTGCAAAGATGAAAATGAAAGAAAGATGGGCCTTTGTAATGAGGTGGCTATTTAATCACAGCAGGACTCACAGGAAAATGTGCATTAAATATTCATGGGGCCATATTCATTAACATCTTCCCTGCACTGGCGCTGGGCAGTGCAGGAAGGCTGCCGAGGGAAGTCGAGTCTCCGTTACACGGAGGCAGACCTGGGAAGCGCGGCAGCAGGGGGAAGGCGAGGGCGCTTGCCTTGTTACACGGCTGTTTTCCTTGCAGCCAGGGCTGCATCTGGAGTTGCAGGAGTGATAGTATTTCAGTAGTTTCAATTACATTTCTGAAAATGTTCATGGTAAATATTTTAGGCCTGATTTCTCTGCCTGGCATTAATTCATCTCCATGTCTGCGTGAGTGCAGGTGGCTGACATCAACCCTCCTGATTCACAGGCAGGCAATTAGAGAGATAAGCCTAAGTGACTTCATTTGTCTCCTTTTTAGATTGCTCAACTTCGAGTTGCTTTATAGGGATGGGATTAGCTGAGATTGAGTTCTCAGCCGTGCTGGAAGTCAGCTGCTGCTTGGGGCCTGTGCCCAACATCCGCTGTAGGTACCAAGTCCGGGAGTGCATTATCTGTGGGCGTGAAGTGGTGCCAGGAAGATTAGAACTGATGATAAAATGGTATTAATGCTTGCTTCATTAACAGAGTAGGCGGCATCAAATTACTCTGGCACTATAAATCTAAAACGTTTCTTATGTTTTATAAGTGAAGCTACTTAAGTGTCTGGAATAATTTGTTTGCTGGCTATTGCATCCTCAGATACAGGGTCATGGCAAAGGACATCAGACCTTCCCACAGCGGTAAGAGAAAGGTCTGACGCATTAGCAACCTGGCAGCTTAAATATTCCTTTGAAATGGGGTCTTGTGTCAGGTTTTAGGATACCTTGTTCTAGATTGTACCAGTTGCAAAGGTGTGCCAGATGTGGGCTTTGGAGCTGAAGTGTCCATGATTCTGGCCACGTCCCTTCCTTGCGGGCCATTTGCCACAGGAGGCGATGTGCCCGTCCCAGGCTGCACCCGTGGGCAGCTGTCATGTGCAGGGCTGTAGCTGTCTGCATGGGAGGAAAAAGCGCGTCTTGGTAGGAGCCTTGGAACATGGGGAGACGGGTTTAGGTGTGCTATTTGCCAAGTGTAAAAGGGGTGTATACAGGTATGAGAGAAATACCTGCTTTACCTGAATGCCTCTTGTATAAAATAAATGCTAAACTTGACTAATTCACTAATAGACTCACTGCGGATGTCTCTGCAATCCATTTATGTACTTGAAAGCCCCATTAATTTCCACTGGCGCCTTACAGCAGAGCTGCAACTGAAAGGCTCAAGTGTACCTGTGCTCTTTGCTTCCTGATAATGCAGCTCTTCCCCGCCATGCACGAGAAACAAGCCTCGCTGCTCCCAATAACAGTAATGAAAATTACGTGGCTTGTTGCAGTCACGCAGCGCTGAGCATCGCTCACTGCGTGTCAGCCTCTGTTGTGTCATGTTTTGTCACTTTGCATAAGCCGAGGCATTGTCGCACGCTGCGTAGACGGGTTTGATTAACTTGCTGGTTACCTTGCCGCCGAAGAGCTGGTCGTTAACCTTCGTTAACGGTGAAGGCGGCAGCGTGGCAGCTGCTGGGCGGTTGCTGCGTCTTGTTCGCGTGGCGACCCGCATCGCTTTTGGGGAGCTGGAGATGATCAAAGTCACCACAAATGGCTCTTTTGCTCTTCTCGTTGCTTTGACATGCCGCTTGTCAGGAAAATACAAATGTGTTTCTTTGCACAGGGAAATTAAAGAAATCTTTTGTTCTGGCTTCACATTGCATGTTTTTTAACCCTTCGGCGCGGTGTTTGTTGACATGCTGGTTCCAGCAGTTCACCGCCTGTTTGCAATTATTCCTGAGTTCTCCTGCCCAGCCTGGTCTGGAGCTTGTTTCACAGAGGGGTTAAATTTCCTTGATGTAAACATTTTCTGCTTTCCAAGCTTGTCATTATTTGTTTTCTCAATGCTCCCATTTTCTGAAGCACTGTAGGACCCACATTGTGGGAAACAGTCCCTTCCATGAAGAGCTTAGAGCTCACACCTCCAAACATCTTCAAATATCTTAGATGCTTAATTGGTGTCTAACACCCACTAAAAATCAGTGGGAGCTCAATGCTTAACTCCTGCCAAAATAGCCATTAGGGCCTGAGCATGTGACAGCTCCCACTGACCATCTCTGTAGGCAAAGGGCTGGCAGAAAGGAAGCAAGAGGGAACAAGCCTGCCCAGGAATGGGTTCAGAATGTGCCCAGGGTCTCAGAAGTAGTCTGGGTCTAAGCCTTGACATATTTTGCCCTTTAGGACCCATAGCTGTCACGTAAGCATCTTTGTTACCCCTGTGCTCACTGTGTTTGTGGTCCAGTAAGCCCCTAAAACTGGTTAGAGGTAAAGGTGGTGGAGCAACGCGGGTAAGGTGGGTCACTCCCTTGCAGCGCAGTCCCCAAAAGGAGACAAGAAATAGCAAGCGGTCATTTGGGATACCAGGGGTATTCTGGAGAGCTTAGTCCTCGGCTCTCCAAAACTTGGAGAAGGCTTGTGTGAGCTCTGTAGCATGTGGCACAAATCTGACAGCAAGCAAAAAGCTCAGCTGACAGCCATAGTAAATGATTTCTATCATGTTTTGCCATTTTCTGTAGAATGGTTCCTCTCTGAGGCTCCATGGACTCTAGAAAGGCTTGTCTCAACTTAGAGGTGGAGGTTTTGTTCTAAGCCACGTGCAAAATCATTCAACACCAGAACTGAGCCTGGTTTCACGACCCTTCTGCTGTTTGCGCAGGTGAAGGTGCAGGGACTGGGAGAGCAGGAAGGCTGCTCTCCTCTGCATCTTACCTGGAATGAAAACTTTTAAAGTCAAAACTTCCTCAAAGTGGAGATGTTCAGAGTACAGCAAGTGTCTAAATCCTCCTTGGCCATGGATTTGTGCTGTTGCATGGAGCAGACGCTCAGCAAGGGGAAGGCAGCTGTTGAGCTGTGATTGCTGCTTATTACACTAATTATAATAGTCTCGCCGGTATCGTGAGCTTCCCTTCTCCTTCCCCCATCTGTCTGTTTGGCCATCCATGGTTGCTCATCTTTGAGATGGGGACTGTCTTTTTGAGATACGTTTGAAGTGTTTAGTACCGCAGGGAGCCCAACTGCCCTCCCCCTCTGCCTCCCCATGCTGATACAGAGGAATGATCCTGTTTTGCACATAGGAGGAATTTTGGGGATTCAGCCATTGCCCTGACATAAGGCCACAGAAAGGTGAAATGTTGCCCTGGTCCTACAGCTCCCCGTCTCCACTGTGCCATGGCAGCTCGGCCAGCTCTGCCTTTGGTACAGCCACTGGCAGAAGCAGAGCAAAGGCGTTTGATCCCCACTTTTGGACTCGAGCACCCTGACCCCAAAATTGCAGCTGTTCTTTTGTTGCAAGGAAACAATGTAAGTTAAATCTCAACAAAAAGAAATCACGGCTCCTCTGGATGCCCACCTGGTTTTTATTTGGGGGGGGAGGGGGGTTATTCATTGTCACACAGCTCTCACTTTGAAGAACAGCCTGCTCTAAAGCAGTCTGAAAAAATGCTTTCTGAACCACGAAACAATGAGACTCACTAAATCTCTAGCAGCAATAATTGCTTCTAAAAGGCTGATGTATTTAGTCTGCTAATGTTTAGCAAACATGTTTGCTTCACCCTTTGATGATAATGCTGCATGCAGCACGGTTTGGTAGGAAAAAAAAATAGGAAGAAATGGCCTGTGGTTTTCAGCCTGTTTAACAAGTAATGGCTGGTGGGAGCAATAGCAGTCAGTATTGCCATCGTCTCCCCGTTAAATGCAAGCGAGTGGGTGTCACCATCCCTCCGGGTGCTTGAGCTGCGGGCTGGATGCCCTGGTGAGCCAGTGCTGGTGGTGTCCTCGAGTGCTGCACCCAAGGCTCGCATCTGGGGACCCCGGCACGGTGATGTTTGTGTCCTGGTAGCGCTCCTCCACGGGTGCAGGGCGCTGACGCAATCGCCTGGCTGGGGACGCAACCTGCGCCTCGTTGTTGCTGTGATGGCATCAACTGGCACCTCCTTGTGAGGTGGCTTTGACCTTTTGCTAGAGACTGTGATGTAGGGTGAGGGGGTACGAGGCGTGTGCAGCGTGGAGGGATGCTCCAAGGACGCCTCCTGCATGGGACACATCATCTGGAAGACCAGGTTTAGCAGCGTGAGGCTCCTGCCAACCCTGTGGGCGGTTGGAACCAGGGCTGTGCGCTGCTTGTGCCCATCTCGAGGGGCAGCGAGGAGAGCTGGGACCCCACAGCCTCCCCGGCCCCACGGAGGAAGGAGCTGCACTGGAGTCAGGGCCACGTCTCTGGTCGACCCAGAGCCTTAATCCCTCCTTTGGAGTCCTGCTCTCCCCTGCTTGTTTGGCAGCTGGTTTAGTTGCATTTCCCTGTAGATTGCGATAAAATAAAAGCTTGGCCATGTTTTACAGTAAGGGAAACAGGTTTAGAAGATGACAGGTTATGAAAGGGAGGGATTGGGGTTTCCAGCTGCGTGCTCTCGCGGGCTTGGCCACAGCCGCCTTTGATGAGGGCTGTGATTGATTCCACGCTTCGAGCCAGCAGCGCCGTCCTGACCTTTTCATGATGGGCTGAGCAGCTCTAACGATCTTGATGGGGCTGGCGATTTGTATATTGTACTTGATGTACGAGGCTTGACACGGTGTTGAGAAATGGGACTGGAAGATGACTGACAGGCCTTTTCTGTTAAGGATGCTGAAGCGCAGGCTGTTTTCCAGTGATTTCTTTCAATGAGAATGCTACAATATAATTTGACAAAAACAGAGAAGTTTTGCTGTTAAGTATCTTCCTGTATATAGCATCTAAGCAGTTAAAAAAGATAAGAATGAAGTAACTTGCAGGCCAGAAGGCTTATCGCTAAAAAGGCTGTTCAAATTATACACTTGAATTAATTAATATTTAGTGAATTGTTTTTACCCTGACTTTAATGCTCCAGCTCCTTAGGCAGATAAAACAATGGAATAGCTTGAGCCCAAGATTTTTTTGTAACTCAGCTGTATGAAATTTCAAATCTTTGAGTTCTTGCAGGCAACATTAAAACCTTTTAATTTCCATGAGTCAAGCTCTGTATAAATCACACTCTGGTTGGCATATCTCGTGGGTGCTTGTGGCAAGAGTAATGAATTTCATGGTTTGTTATGAGCTACTAAAACCAATACAAACACAGAAAACCTATTGTAGTTTCAGCATATCATTTGAGGAAGCAGTTTGTTCCTAAGTACGAGCAAATGTCAAGCCACAATAACAAATTGTTGTTCCTAATTAAAACAGAGGGAAGAACAGCAAACAACTATTGTCATTTGTATCCAGTGTCAGGCTGTCTCAGGGACACGTAGCCTACGTCCAGCCTTCACACCAGGACAGGCACGCTGCAAACCTCACAGTATCCTAAAATGTATTGACCTGCCCTGTGCGCTCCAGGCAGGGTACGGGGACATGGTCCTGAACAGGCTGGGTCACTGAAATTAAATTGAGCTGCCTCTTTAAATTTTAACATCAAGGTTAGATGAGTTGTAGAAGTCTTGTAATGGGTGGACCAAAGCAATGAGCAGCAGCCCATCTGCTTGCCCGAGCTGGCGTTGTCATCCAGGTCTGCTTCATGCTCTTGGGTAGGGAATCGAAACCCATTTCAGCACCTCTCTTCCCACCAAGCGTTGAGGAGGCTGTGCATCGCCCGACGTGAGGACCACATTCCTGACCACGACCAATCTCCCTGCATTTGCAAATACACTTGAAAACGTAAAAGACTCGCAGGCATCATGAAAGCCCATTTCTGTTCATGACAAACATGCGTGTTGTCCTCCCAGACAAGTGCAGTATGTTACGGGAGCATCAGATGGATCTAAAAATGCGCTGGCGTTACCTCGCTGCACTTAATGCAGTTGGGAAGCAAGCAGCAAGCAGGTCTTTTCTCTTAGCTGGCAAAGAGCAAGCACTCCTATTTTCCCATGTCAGAGCAGAAACACAGCTTTCTTAAACCATTGTTTCTGGGGACTTTGGCCAACACGTGCCACCCAGGGCCGTGCCTGACATGTGGCTGCCCACGGCTCTTGCGGTGCCCAGCCTGGGTGAGGGGCAGTGCCAAAATCCAGCTGCCAGCCGGGGAAGGCTTGCACGGTCGGGTTCAGGTGGGTACAAACCCTGCTTGTGTTGCTTGGGCAGGACCCTGGGCTGGCTCAAGACTTGCTGCTGAGCATGGAGGCAGCTGAATGCACAGAAAAAGGAAACCACTGCGTTGCTGGGGTTTGCACAGTTTTCTGGGGGGAGCGGGTGGAAGCAGAGCCCTTCTGTGTGTGTCGCAGAGGAGACCTCGGTGAGCAAAGACATGAAACCCTCCGGGCATAACCACTGACCCGAAACACCCTATCAGACAGGTTTGAAGCAAAAAAAAAAAAAAAAAAACATGTAAAGTGACAGCGACCCTGACAGCGTCAAGTAGTGAGAAGGGCTGCAGCGAGGGAGCCCTGAGCTGCTGCCAAGGTACGTGGTAGCGCAGGGTTATCCTGTAAATGCATCTTCTATTTTGTGTAAGTGGAAAATTAATTTGTGTTACTGATCAAAGGTTTAGATCTTTGGAAAATGTACCGCAAGATAAGCTGAAGATTTATGGATTTCCTTCGTAGCATATTTTCACTGAGCGTTTTATAGCTCATGGAAAGACCCCAAGAAAAATATTTAATTAAAAAATAGTGCTTTGAGTTTATTTAGCTTAAGTTTCAATACTGTGCTCTAATGAGGCTTTTGTAGACATTATTAAGGGACGCTATTAAAAAGCCTTCAGATGAGAATACTGCCAGCCTAGCAAAGGGGGGAAAATAAAAAGTAAGCATGCAGATTGCTGTTCACATTCTGTTACAAATTTGATTTTAACATACAAAAGTAAAAAACGTAGTAGTGCAGAGTTAAAGCCAGAGGCTATGAAAAGCCTTATTGTTGTTAAGCTCTGTAAAGCTTCTTGCATTAAGGTGATTAAAAAAATAAGGGGAGATCCAGTGATGGATTGAAATCCAGTCTGCAGCTCCAGTGCCGGAGCGCGCTGTTGGGGCAGGGACAGTCGGCGAGCACCGCGCGCTCGCTGGACCGCAAGGGGTACGTGGTGCCCACCCGCCGGCTGCAGGGACCACGTGCGCACGGTGTGTCAGGTCCTCCCAGCGTGTCACCAGCCACCTGAAATCACAGGTTTGCGTGGTCCAGAGGAGCTAGGACACGCACACCCTGTGGTACCCGCTCGTGCCGCGATGGTCTGCCTCCCGGCGAGGGTTGGGTCTGTCTTGCCGGCTGAATTAGTAGGAAACACAGATAACAGTCTAAAATCAGCTGCAGTGCTTATGGGCTGTACCTCCCCTTCTGTGTTGTCTGCTGCTGAGCTCGATACTGTTTTAAAAAATAAATTCCTCCTTGCAGACTGACAGCATGGATCCTTACCTGTGCGTCTGCCAAAAATAAGTCAAACGCAGCAGCAGGAACAGCAGAAGGAATGTGTCTGTCTCGCGCGTGGCAGCAGCCACGTGAAGGTACGAATGGCAGTCCTGAGGAAAAGCTGAGGAGGCCAGGTTTTGGGAATTAACGGTCCGCATCTGATGTTGGTTCCTCTGCCCCTCCCTCCGCCCCATTTTTGCTCACACTTTCTTGGAGATAAGGCATCCCCAAGTCTGGCATTGAGAAGTATGGGGAGGGTCTGCCGCCTCACTTAAAGAAGAAAAAAAAGGGGGGGGGAGGGGAAGAGAGAGAGCTGAACCTAATGTAAAGACCTGACCTCCATTTCATGTCTCGGATTCTCCAGCAAGCTTTCCGTGCACCTTGGACATCCCCACATGCTCTGCACCTCCTGAAGAGCCAGCATCTGGCCAGGCGGAGCAGGACCGGATCAGCACGGCCCCGCGGGCGCTGCCAGCCCTGCAGCCCCTTGGGAGCATTGCCGGAGGAAGCTTTGCTGCTTTGCGCCTTGGCATCCCTCTCTAGTGTTTGCAAAGCTTCTTGCTGTGCTGCTGGAAGCTGCCCCGTGGCCATGGGAGCGAGGTCCTGCCGGTGTCTGTGCTCATGCCCCAGGTGTCCCGGACCCCAGGCAGTGCCCTGGGACTGAGCACAGCCCATCCTGGCATCGGAGCCAGCGCTGGCTCAGAGAGCAGAGGTTTCTGTGCAAATTACAGGGTGAGTGTGGGAATGGAGGGGAAAAAAAACACCATGAATGTCTAATTCTGCATTTCTGTGGGTAGAAAGAGAGGTGGGAAAGTAATCTGTTATTGTGAGTGTCGTTGTGAGCAAAGCTGGGTTTGTTGGAGGAGAGCCGTGGCGGGGCTGACCTGCCGTGCCACCGTCCCTAAGCGACCTGGGGACGCAGGGGACAGCCTTTGGCCCCCAGGCAGCCTTTTGGGACAGCAGAAGCTGGAGCCCGCACAATGTCCTGAGGCAGCACATCCCTGACAAGCCACAGCAGAGGATGTTCCCTAAATAATTCAGAAAGGCACCTTGACCTGACATCCATCAGGTTTAGCAGTCGGTGACCTTGAGAACACCAATCTGCTGTGGCTGCTCATGACCGTGCCTTGTAGCTCACTGTGATCTTGAACAGCGTCACATGGAGCCCGATGGATTAATGGCTGATTGATACGCCAAGGTGATAGAGAAGACAGCACTTGAGAAATGTGGGCTCTTAGAGTGACTTTTTATATTAGCTGTAGGGACGAGTTTGTGCAAATGTCAGGAAGTTTAAAGTTTGGGTCTTTGTCTTTAAAACTCGGAGCAAAGGGCAAAAAGATGTGTCTGCGGTTACGAGCAGAGTTAGCCATCACACACTTCTGAACCTGACCGTGGGCTTCCTGCTCTTGATGCAATTACTTTTCTTTCTCTGTTTCAGTAGCTAAAGTTTTACCTTGGGTTGTTCAGAGCATTTGCTTCCCTGCAGGCAGTTGTCAGCATCCATCCTCGTAATGATGCAAGTCCTTCATGTGACCTTCGGAAATGCGCTCCTCTGGCTTGGTCCTCACCTTGCTGCTCAATGAAACACCCATTTCACCTGCATAATGTGCAGCATCCATCAAGAAATGCTGTGTGCCTTCTGGAGTTATTCCAACGCATGACCTTTTCCCAAGCATTGCAGTAGGTAACAGTAATGTGGAGCAATTGCCAACGAACTGGCAGCTCTCAGAGCAGGAAGGCTCATTTCCACTTTCCTAAGACAGTTGTGTGACCAAAAGTGGCATCTTCTAATCTGATTTCTTGTCTCAGAATAGCCCGTTCATTGGATTTTGTGGATATTTAGGCCTGTGAGTATCAGAGCAGGAAGTCTGCCAGGAACAACAATGATTGTACTTGCTGTTTGGAGACACAAAGCTCTCTTGCTCATAGCTAGCCGTGCAGCTGAGATGTTATAAGCAGTGGTTTTGCTGATCCTTTACATCAGCTCATGATTCTCACCCACATTTTATCTTTGTGCATCAATTTTAAGTTTGCAGTTTCTGGTATGATTCCTTTCTTTGGGATGATCCAGTTGGCTAAGACAGCCAAGCAAAACGGGCTGCAGGACTCAACTTTGCTGTAGGGTGCCCAGTTGGGTGCTCGCACGTCCATCTGCCGTGTGTCGGGGTTGTGCCAGGCTGGTGCTGGGTGGTCAAAGCTGCTGCAGACAGAGTTACACGGAGCACATGTACACGAGGTGGGGTCGGGTGCTCGCATCCTGCCGGCTGGTGCTCCTGCTCGAGCGGCACTTAGGGCACTAATAGACGCTTTGCTCCCGAGTGTTTATAGCTAAGGGCCTTTGCTCCTTGGAAGTTAATGCAGATAAAGTCAGGCATTTTACTCATGTGTTCAGTGAAAATTAACACCTACAGGACCTGTCATATCGAGTGGTGCGTGTTCTTTGTGCCAGCCGCAGCCCTTAGTTACTGCTGCGTGCTTTTAACAACATATTTCCAGGGAAGATTGTTACAGTAAACACAGGTAATTTCTGCTCTACAGAGTTTCTGCTCTACATTATCATTTTACAAGCAGGCTTCTTTATTTGCTTTTGCCCAGTTCAGTTTTGTCTCACTTCCTTTGTATTTTAATTAACATGCTCTAAAGTTAAGAGGAAAATACGTCATCTTGGGGCCTTGGCACTCTAACCAGACAGAGGCGAGCTGACAGCCTGCCTGCGATGCCTGCAAAAGCTGGAGGGGACAACATGTGCCAGTTTAGGAGGCTGGAGGGCAGGGGGAGCTTTTTTCCTACAAGTGTAGTTGGAGAGGATCCTCCTCGGCACCGTGGCATTGCTCAGCAGAGGTGGTGCTGCTGCTGACACCAAAGGAGGCTTTGACCCAGCTGGGCACAGTAACAGACTCGGGGTTCAAATCTTGCACTTGCAGCTGCACTTTTAATTAAAAAAAAAAGAGAGGAAAAGAAAAAAAGGGGGAGGGGGCTGCAAGTGTTCGAATATTTCATTAATGGCCATGAGTATTGTCTTTCATTTAATGTCTGAGCCAGGTGAGGGCTCTGCATGTCCTCTGTCTGTCTGTCCCGCGCCTTGTGCTTGGCCGGGTGAGTTGTGCAGCGCCGGGGGGAGCTGGGCTGGGGTGTCCCAGCTGAAGGGCTCGCCCTGCATAGCTTGAGCATAGTGCTCTGTAATGAGACCTAATTTATGAGCCTTAATAATTCGAGGCATTTTAGTCTGGAGGAAGACTTGCAGCTGTAGTTTCTGCACCCGTCTGTGTTCTGTAAACATGGCTAATATTGCCAAAATCAAGGGTTCGCAAAGGCCCTGGAAGTCAGGAGCATGCTGTGGAAACGATACACATTGGGCACATTTTATTTGCCTTCTGTATCATCCTGAGCCCACGGAAACAAGGTTTTTGAATTTCAGTCTGCAAACACAGAGGTCTGAGGTTCGTTTGTGACCTTCTCATTCCCAAGCAACGAGCTGAGAGAGCCCCAAAAGGGGTTTGGCAGCGTAGCTCCGTCTGCGCATTTTCTTTTCTCTCCCGAGGCAGGGAAGCACGGGGAAGGAGGCTTCAGCATCCCCGCTGGGGCAGCTGCTCCTGGGGGCTGCAGCACTTGCCCGAGGCGCACATAAAAGGTGTGAATCGGGCATCTCTCGGGGCTGTATGAAAGAAAATGTATTAAAATATGCGGTAACCAAAATGCCACGCTAATAACTTGCATTTCCCAGAATATTTAGCCCTGCTGGTGCGCAAACAGGCTGTGTCTAAAAATCAGTGGGGAATCATAGCAAATGACTGCAGAAAATAATTAAGAGGGCATTGAAAGCCAGCAGAAAAATGATACGTTGCTCAGAGCCAGCAGATCATTGCTTTAATAGCCCGCTTACCTAGGAAGCGGTGCCTTAAGTTTGACAGCAAGTTGCGATTCGGTCGGCATCAAATGAGATGATAGTTGGAGAAGGATAATTAGTGTCTTCACACCATTCAATTTGGGCAGCTGGTGCGGAGCCAACTATTTGAAAGGCGCACATGCGAGCCAGAGGGAAGGATTTGCTCTCCCTTTCCCAAAGCAGCCTGCAGGGCTTATTGATTTATAAGAGCAGGCTGATTTCCATGTAAATAAATGCGAGGGTGGCCGGGCCGCGGCGCGCGGTCCGGATGCGGTGACTTTGGCTTGCTGACATCATTGCTCATTAGCATGCAGGAGAGGAGAGCAATGCAACAGCAGAGCCCCGCGCCGCTCCCGCGCCCGCAATTATTCTCCACGGGCTGCATCTCTGCTCGTTAGTGCCTGGCGCTCGGACAGCAAATTGGACATCCTATTGCTGCCGCGAAGGGTCATTTAGTAGAAGCCAGCTCGGACGGCTGCTGGATTCGTCTGGGTTGGGAGCAGAGAGGGAGGCACCCCCTGGAGCCGCAATTCAAGCGAGGCAATTTAAGCGAAAGCTTGATGCACGGGGCAGATATGGCACGTTTATCCACGGGCGATTTTCTCTGCTGCCGCGCCACGTTCAGCGTGAGCCTGCTCTGAGCAGCTCCGGCCAGAGCCCCGCCGCTCGCCTCGCCATCGCCCCGGCAGCGGGTGCGCGCGGGCGCGTGCCGGGCTGTTGCGCTGTCTTGCAAGCATCATCCAGGATGCGTTATTGCACTGCGGTGCTCGTGGTGTTCCTGGGAGCAGCTCGCCAGCCCAAAGTGAACTGTCACAACTAGCACGGCCGGACAGCCCTGCGCTGCCGTCGGCATCGGTGGGGACAGGTAAGAGACTGCCTTTTGCAACAGCTTTGGAGTTGTTGTGTATTTTTAGGAGGAATAGAAAGTAGAAGGGAGGAGGAGGAGGGATGAGCAGTGGTGGTCTGTGCGTGCACATAGCTGCGTGATAACTTTGCTCCATGCACTGTTAGTGGTGACCTTTAGAGGGGTTGTGCTTTTTTTCAGCCTTTGCTGTTCTCGTTGTTTATGGATGTGAAAGGTTAATGGTTAAATTGCATTTCTGCAGCTGCAGGAAGTCAGCAATTGTGATGCCACTTGAACAGATTTTTCATTTAAAAAATAGTCAGAAAGGCTCAGCTGGCTTTAAATAAGTATTAAAAAATCCTCATCTCTCAGTGCTAGTTTTATTGCTTCGGTAAATACAGCTTCAGGAAGCCTGGGTTCTCTGGGCATTTTCTGAGCAGACCGTGTGCAGGCTGGTGTTGTGGATGGTGACATTACTGTTCAGATGTTTATTGTGCTGTTTTTGGATTCCTGAAGATACATAGTTTTAAAGTAATAATATGTCCTTCTTTTTAATGCCAGAATGCCTAAGTGTTGACCAACCTAGAACTGAAACCTGGTGGCTGTGTTTTTCAACGCAGTCTTTTAAAGTCGATTTTTCTTTTTTCACCTATTCCTTGAAGGAACATTTTAAGCAGATGTGACGCAGACGTGACCTGTGACCATGGAAAGATTTTAATCCGGTTACTCTTTGTTTTGTAGTCACGATTCCTTGGTTAAACAGTGATTGAATCTTTTCGAGCCATTGAGGATTAGCACTGGACAGAATAATGCCAAAATAATTATTCGTGCCAGATGCAGTGTCATCCTTTCAGTTTTAGCTCTGTTATCTTGTAACTTATCTGACTTATTTTTATTCTGCTATTATTTCACCTGCTGTGGGAGCACTCAAATGTCTCGCATCAATGCCTTGTATTTATAAGGGTGCCGGCTTGAGCCTGTGATAAAGATTTGTAAAGTAAAACTATCTGTAGCTAACCAGATTAGACTTTGCTTCACATTTTAATCTTCTCCTGCTGCTTGTTTCATACCAGCCAGATTCAGCTGAACAAAATGACCCTGCCTCATGCGCTCGCTGTTAAGACTGGCTCGGGGTTAGGCGGCACATACGCAGATCAGCCTGGCAGCGATTGCTTTCACAAATGGGTCGGTATTGCCTGTCTCAGGGGATGCTGTCTAAGCCTCAACTTTTCAAATAATTGCAATTTCTAGTGTACCTCATCCTGCATCTGAGTGTTTTGCTTATCAGTCAGGTTTTTCCTGTAGGACATGCGGCCTAGGATGTGCTCAAATTGAAATGTGTTTACTGCTTCCCATGGTTTCTGCTTGCCATGACGCAAATGCAAGCCGGTGAAGTCCCTTTAAATAGCGATACAGCCCCAGGGCAAATCCCAGCTCCTGCTCCAGCCTAGCTGCTTGTCAAGGACCATTGCTGAAGTGGGAAACTACAGGAGCTGGAACATGGTGGGTGAAGAAAGAGGGATGGGGGGATAAAGACCGTTCATGAAGAGACCAATATTATGCAGACCTGGGAAGGTTGTGAGGACCTGCATGCTGAACAGAGCCGGGCTTCTCTCGGTTTTCAGATCCAGAGGTAGAGCCTACATCTGGCTAGAACCCGAGGCTTGGAGGCAATTTTCTTCCTTCAGTTAAGCAGCAGAAAGAAACCCACTGAGATACAGCTCTGTATCTTGTTATGCTGGAAAGACGCTGAACGGTGTAATTAAAAATCCGACAAGATAACCCGTGGCGTAGGGCAGCGCTGTGCAGCTGGGTGGGGAGCGACGCGGAGTGAAGCCCAGAGCGAGGGCTCGGTCCCTGCCGGCCGGAGCTGAGCTCTGGGGCTGGGGTTGTCCTGCCACAAGGGACACCAGACCCCTCCCAGGTGTCCACAGACCCCTTCCCGTGGCTCCCCTCCCAAAATCACAAGATTGTCTAAAGCATTGTTTGCCTGCCAGCTTCAGGGTTGTTATTGCTGTTAGTCAGCCTGTTCTGCTCTTTGGAAACTAATGGCTTGCATTTCTTCTCCATGCCTGGGGAAAAATAGGTGGTTGTTATCATTTCTGTATTCTAAGAGCTGGACCTTTAAGGAAAAAAAAAAAAAAAAAACCAGATATGTTGAGATGAGTGAGCCTGAGCTGGCAGGCTGCCTCTGCTATTTAGGATGTGACAGAGCAGCCTGTTGGACACCTTCCCTCCTGCTGGCACGGCTGGGCAGGGATGGGACTGCACCGTGTTTGTCCTCTTCTCTCTCTCTCGCTTGATCTGCAGCTTGCACTGGGTATAGCACTTTATCCAGCCCTGTCTAACCTACATTATGAAAAAAAATGCTGTATCTTTTGCAAAATATCTTGAGAGCCCCAAATAGACTTCATCTGAGATCTGCCAAGTTATTTATATTCCTTAATTTAAACATCTCATCTTTATGCATCAGACCTATCATGGTTAGCGTCAGGGGCCGCAGCTCAGGGGAGCAGCCCAGCAGTGAGGTTTGGATCAGGAGCATGCTTGAGCATCGTGGGGCTCTCACCCAGCTTAGGAGGAGAAACCAGAGCCCGAGCGGGGACTGGTGTTCACCGCAGGGAGCTGGGGTGCACCTCCACGAGCCGACCCGCGGAGCACCCCAGCTCCTCCGGTTTCGTTTAGCCACAGGGTGGCACTTGAGCATGGAAACGTTGGTTGTGTTTTAATCTATCCTATGGTGCTGCTGAGAGGTCTGGCCACGGTTTTGGACTGCGGTCCTGCTTTCTTGTTTGTCTAAGAATGCACAAGAGCCCAGATTGGGGATTTTTTTTTTTTTCTTCAATAGATTGTGCCCTGTTTTGTCCCAATTTCTTGGTGTCATCATGGAGGTACCCAGCTTTGTGTGCTGATGGTTCTTGTCTACCACGTGGTACTGAAGACCACAGAGAGCAAAACTGGAGGCAGCCTGGAGGCTGCTCTGGGCCATGCCTCAGGGAAGCAGGGTTTGGGGACAGAGCAGTGGGGACCCACAGGCAGATGTTCCACCTGCTTCTTGAACTCATGGTCCAAACTTACTGTGAAGGCAGACCAACTGGAAAATCCTCCTAGACTGTTTTTGCTCGTATTTGGCTGAAACTGGCAACACTGGGGACAGTTCTTTTTTTCTCCTTTTCCTTAATTAAGCAAGAACGAATCTTGCAATGGTAGAGGATTTTTACCAAGTCTTAAAAATAAAATTAGTCTCCTGCCTGAAACAGAGCATGAACAACATCAGCCAGGAGAGGAGAATTTTTCCAGGAGTGGAAATGGGGTTTGTAATAAAAGTTTCAACGCCAACCTGAGTGCCTTAGCAATTGCTACTCTTGGCACCATGAAGGTCAGAGGGAATTAAAATAGTGTGATCTACTGCAAACCTTTCTGGAGAAGTGCAGCTGTGCATGCTCCACTGTCAGCACTGAGATCAAGGGGAGTTGCATCTATAGGAGTGGTTTGGTTGCTGGATTATTTCTCCCTTCCTTAGTTTCATGGCATTACTGTGCTGCCTGCTCTGCTAGTCTTTTAAGCCAACTGTTCATACAACATCTTGGGTCAAGTGAGCTGTCCTTGGAGGCCACCAAGGGCATCTTGTCCTCAGACTTTAGATTGCTGCTACTGCAGGTGCCCATGGCTAATTCACCTCTGTTAGCCTCCTGCACCCCAGTTTTGCAGATAAAAGCTTTTGTTAAGCTTTCTTTTCAACCTGGGTCACGCAAAGTCTTTGCAATTCATTCCTGCTGATAGGTTTTTCCAGCTGAAGTGAGTCTGGAACAGTGTAAAGTGGCAGATGTAGACAGATGTTAGATGTCTCCTCAATCTCTGCTCTTTGTCAGTGCGTTTCATCTATCCCTAAAGAAACGGTGTTTCTCTGGCAGCTCCAGCAGTTGTGTGGAGGAACGGGGCAGCTCGCAGCATGCGTTACTCCAGACCTGTCTGTTTTAAGCACAAAAGCTTGGGGTTCGTCTGATGAAGCTGGTGTTTCAGGAATCAATGGGGAAGCCCAGGCTGGGTGCTGCCTGCGGCCCCCATGGCACCTCCTGCTGCTGTGCCTCAGCTTCCCCATCTGTAAAATGGGAGAGCAGTACCCGTACTGGAGAAGAGCTGCAGTGCGCTCTCTGCAGGAGTGAAGGGCTGTGTTCATTTTTCAGTTTGGACAAATGTTTTCCTTGCCTGTGGGATCTGGAGAAATGGGTCTGTGTAGCTGGAGCTCTCTCGGGGTGGGAGAATGCCTCATTAGCTCTCAAATGAGGGGAGGAGATAACAGGCAGGGACATTAAGAAGCCCTTGTTAAGAGGCTCAGGGGTCACATGAGCTGCCCCAAATCCTCAGCCTCTCCCATTTCCTTTGAAGCCTTGTGGTTTAGTGACAGACAACTGACCGAAAAGTCTGATTGCAATCAGAATGATGGCTCAATCCTGGAAAAAAAATCAGACTGCCGTATACGTCTTACTCCATGATGCAAGGGAATTACCCCATTATTTTTACACATTGCATCCAAGCTGAGTAGAGAATTGCTTTTTGAGGGATTCCCAATCTTGCATGCTAATGTGTTCACAAATGCATGCAAATCCTTTATGATAGAGCGTAGCACAGGCGTCTCGTGGCCCAGCGCTGTGGACAAGGCTCTGTTCGTCGCATTGTCTCGGTAACGGAGTTGCTCCCTGATACAACCCATTTATTTCCATCACAGAAGAAACAAGTGAGGAATAGAGATAAGCAACACTGGTAGGTGATAAGAGCTGTTTGCAGATTTCCTTCTTTGTCCAAGAGGAATTTTAACATTTCTGCCACAGGTTTAAATTGTCTTGGTGCTTGCTTCTGCAGGAGGGGCTGGTTCCTCACACCAGCCTGGGCATGGATCGCTTTGGCGACGTTTGCTGCATTATGTCCTGACACCTGTGTGCCCATCCAGCTGAGCTGCTGCTGACTGTGACTGGAAAAGAAGAGCCCTGCAGCCACGACAAGGCAGAGGGGGGTTTCTGGGGGCAGGAGCATTGCTGCGCTAACAAGCCCAGGAGAGCAAAACCCTGATCGTGCAGCCTGAGAGCTGTTGGCTGGGGGGGAGCCAGGGAGAGGCCAGCTTGGCAAGCACTGTTCCTGGAGTCGCAAACCATTTGCAAAGAGCTACTTTCTTCCTCCCGCTGCCTTGGCTTCAGACTCTCTCTGCTCCCAATCCTGTCTTCCCAGGCTGTTTAGCTCTGCTTGTGCTTTCCCAGTCTGGAATTGTTGCAAGGTCTTTGCAGCAGGGAGACCTCGGCTGTCTGCAGAACGCTCTGGGCGCCCTCACGGCTTGCTAGAGCCTCTTGCACAGCACTGTTTTTTCAGCTTAGTTTAACTTATTGTTGGTGCCGTTGCTATTATGAAAGGTCTGTTCAGGGGCTCCAGCGATGGCAGAGGTCGTGCTTTGCTAACTGCTGTGTGTAACAAGCGACATCCTTGTCCCAGAGACAGCTGGTCAATTGGCCTCAAGTTGAACCTCATGGATGGGGACCTAGGCTGGAAGTGTGCTTCTGCATCCCAAGCAAGAGGGACTTTGGAGCTAGGGATCCAAAGGATCCTCCACGGGATCTGTTTGGTCTTTCCTTTACATTCCCCTTTTGTGCCTGTTTTCAGCAGTGGAAAGAAGAGGGCTCAGCCGAGGGCTGTGTGGGGCGCTGAATCCAGTTTGTGCCAGTGACGGGTGGGGATGTAACTGGGGTCAGGGTCCGGAGCACCGTGTCGAGCAGCCATTGCAAAATCAAATACATCCATCTTGTAACTTCATCAAATGAATTGCTGACCTTGAGTAGAACAAGTTTTTCAATCTGTTTTTGAGCCACTGCTGCTTTGTACCATGTGCAGTCAATTCGAGGCAGGCCTCTTTCCAGCTAAATCTGAAACCAGGAAACATCCTCTTCTCCCAGTTTTCTTCCCTCCCTCCCAGCCCGGCTGCAGGGCTGTCCCACGTGCAGCTCTGTGCAGAGCAGACGTGCCAGGGTGCTCCATAGCCTGGGCCTCCCGCAGCAGCACATTCCCTCTCTCCTTTGCTCTCTGTCCACAAGCTACCGCTGCTTGGCAGCTCCTTTATTTGCTCTCTGTGCCTGAGGTTGGTAGTGCCGTCAGCTCTCCCTGCTTTATTAGGAAACACAACATCACTAGGCTTCTCTTCACCAGTCGTCAGCTCTGGAGTTGAGTGAGGGTCCGGGATGTTCCCAGCTTCCAGTAGTGGCTCCAAAATCTCCAGCCCTGTGGCCTCTCCCTTGCTGGGCATCTGTTACTCGCTGGGGCAGGACATCCCCAGGATGAGCTTGCAGATCCTTTCTGCTTTCTCTGGAACTAGCGTGACCTGACCCAGTGTGGCCAAGAGCAAGACGAAAAGGCTGAGGAGTGAAGATGAGATTTCCAGAGTGATTGGCCTTGTTTCCTTCTTGCTCTAAAAAAAACAAACAAAAACCAACAACCTGCCTGCTCTCTTCCCAAGTAGCATCGGGTTCCTTGGCTGATGCTGCAAGCCGAGGACCGCGCGGGGCTGGGAAGCAGCAGCCGTTACTGACAAGGTGGTGGTGTTTGGCTGAGGCTGGTGTCTGGCCAAGTTGAGGGTTTGCCCTGTGCAGGACGTGCAGCTCGGCACCCTGTATAAGGTAAGGTATGCAGCACGCCAGGGGAGCACTGAGCTGCTCCAGGCTCGGATGCTCATCATGCGGCCGCAGTAGTGCCTAACGAGCTAGAGGGAGCTGCCAGGCGGGCTGGTGGCCTCATACCTCTCCCAAACCCAGCTCTGCACCAGAGCGTCAGCACCACTGGCATCTTGTCACTCTGGTCACCGTTCACACGATCGAGCATCAGCGCCTTCATCGCACTGGTGTTATCTCACTTAACGCCGTTCTGCTTTGAGTGTGGTTGGGGATATTGCTTTTTCAGTTTCATCTCACGTTTGAAATCTACATTTTTATATTAAGTTTTTACTACAGGGAATTATTTTTAATTATAGAGAGCTGGAAGATGATAAAATAAAGTTGAGTAAGTAAGACCTATGTGAAGAAGTCATGGAAACCATATCATAAGAGTAGAAAGATGCTCCTAGGACACTGAGTATTGTTCCCATGAAACAACATATCCTAACATAAAGAAAATACTTGTAATTAAAACTGTTAATCTTCTGTTTTTAACAAGGGGAAAGGAGGAGAACCGAACATCTCAAGGGCAAGATCTTAAAGTTTGTGTGGTTTGCCTAGGGAGGCGGCAGAAACCCCATGCCTGGAGATGCTCAGTTTTTAACAGTGCAAAGTTTTTACAAAGCCTGTTGTCCTGGCCTGGGGACATCACCAATGAGCAAATGGGCTCCTTCTCATCCTTCGCTCTTCTGATCTTTCCAAGCAATTTTTATAAACAGGTTGGGTTCTGCACACTGGGAGCCCTCACGAGGGTGTGGCTGTATGTTAGCGTTACACATACAGCTGAACAATCCTCATGAAAACCTCCTCTAGCTGTCACTGGAAGATGCGGGAGCCCTTCCACTGATGCCAAAATCCAGCGAGCGGTGAGAGTTCCTTTCCATCACGCAAGCGCATCGCCGCTGCTGCAGTACCCGTGGCTCCTGGCACGTAGCGCATCCCGGAGGCGGTGGGGCAGAGGCTGCCTTCGCTCTGCCTCCCTCCCCATGCCGGTTTCTCCATCCTGCCACCTGATACCGCAGTTTCTCTCATTAGCTTTCTGAGCGCGGACTGCTGGGCTGTCTCCCTTTGAAGCTTGTGATTGATGTCCTGAAAATTAAATTTGGCAAAGGAGTCCTAAACTCCGTTAGGATAACTGCCCAAGTCACAAACACTGAATCCGAGGCTCTGGAGCTATTAATTATTCTTAACATCTTGTTGCATATTGAGCTGCTTCTAATCATATTGTGAAATGAGATGGAAATGGCTAAGAAACCAGTGGCTTTGCTGTGGCAGTGTGCCTTTCCACAGTAGCTGATTAATTAAAGTATTCGCATGAAATTGTGCCTTGATTATTTTTTAAGGTAACAGCCAGAGGCGATGCCGAGACTCTCTGGCTGGACGCAAACCAGACACTTGGGGTGCGTTTGGGTCTGTGTGTATGTTAGATCTGATGAAAGGCAGGAAATGGGAAAATCTGGCAAATCTCCCTGGCTTGACTGAACGGAGCCTCTTGACTTTTGCTAGAGTGCATTTTTTGTGCTGTAATGGCCAAGTGGAAATTTAGACTCAAAGCTGGATCTGAGCACTGGTATGCTTTGCTGGCCTTTATGCAGTGGTGAAAAAGAAGGAAAGGTGTTTGAAAACCAAAGACCCCGACGTTTAACTATTGCTGCCCTCTAATTTTCTCTGCTCTACATCGTAACAGAGAAAGCTGCAATGGTCACAGTACCTTTTCCCTTGCTTTTTGTCTGTTACCTTATTATTTCTGAAATGTGGGCCTGATTCCTCCTTCTGCTGCCCAAGTGAAACGATATCCAATTCCTCAGAAGTCAACGGCGTTTGATTTAGCACAAATTAATTCAGAATCCTGCGTGGTTACTTTAAAATAGATAACATTGACCCATATTGTGGAAGAGCATTGTATTTTCAGAAATAGAAACCAATTTATCAGCACTCACTATAACCCCCGTTTTGGGGTATGGGGAGTGTTTTCAGCCCAGTTTGTCCTTTGCTGTCACCCCTGGTGAATGGCTGGGATGTTCTAGAAGCAGAGCAGGTGAATATTCAGGTCCAAGCCCATGAAAACGTCTCCCATGGACTGCCAGCTGCAGGAATAAACCCTTAAAAGGAATGTTAAGAAGTGGTAGTTGCAGTGGGTTAAGCTAATATGTGTTAAATGGCAACCTTTTGGTTGTTCTCTCTCTTATTATTGTAATATAATATATTATTATATTACACGTCTTCGGCAGCGTGCAAGCTGGCATGCTGCTGAGCCGCAGTGCATGCCGTCGAGCCAGGCTGTTAACATCCTGCTGTCGTGCAACTGTGGCTTGTGTCACCTCCCTTAATTTAATTTAGCTTTATATGTTCAGACTATAATCAATTTTTATGCTACTTTAATAAGCAAATTTATGCTATCAGCATGTTAAAAGGACTTGTCATTCACAGCTTCCCGGTCAATCCACCATTTTTTGCATTAGCCAAGTGCTCGGCTGTCCTAAATTTGGTAACTGCTCTGCAATTACTGGCTGGCATGCCGGTCTGTGCCAGGCAGGCGCGTGGCCCGTGCGCGAAGTGGCCGCTGGAAATGCTCTTCGCAGTGCAGTAAAGGGATGAGCAATTACATAGCCCCAAACATTTGACAGTCTGACTCAGCTGGATTGCCAAATGTTGTTACAGCAAATATGGATTTTTATTTCCTCCATGTGAGAGAGACAAATGCTGCATTTGAAAATGCCTGAGCGTCAAAAAAGTGGTTGAGTTGAATTCAGTAGCTGCAGTCCAGTGGCTGGCAGGAATCTCTCCTCTTTCCCATTTACAGTGCAACTCACCAGGGGTTCTCTTCTTTTTCCTCTCTTCATCCCCTTGCAGGAAGATTTGCCTTCACTGTAAGTGCTCCCAGGAAGAGCACATCGTAACAGTTATGCCTTTGGAGATGGAGAAGACTGTCACCAAGCTCATGTTTGACTTCCAGAGGAATTCCACCTCCGACGACGACTCGGGCTGCGCCCTGGAGGAGTACGCGTGGGTGCCTCCCGGCCTGAAGCCCGAGCAGGTAACCGTAACACTGAGTTACCAAAATACGTTGTGTGAATCCGCTCTTTGGAAGGAATTGCCCTGATTTTCTTTTAGGGGTTTGAGCACTTGCTGCATGTGGTTCTGTTTCTGGGTGTGCTGTAGAAACTTTCAGATGCAGGTCTGGTCTGAATACACAAATGAAACAAAACAGAGATGCGGTCCTTGCAGAACTTGGGCTTTTCTGTGCTGTAGGTGTAGTTCGCAGCTGAGAGGGGGGAAACAAAATACTTTCAGGATGGAGTTTGTTGTGGTTATGGAAGGGAACAGGTACAGACATGCCTACTGCTGTTTCATGGGGAAAAAGTGGTGGGACGCCTGTGTGTCCGGGGCAGTTGGTGCACATGTTCTGCTCTCCTGGGCCACTGTGCCCCTGCAGTAAGCCCAGGACAGATGGACAAAGCTGGCAGGTCGCTCTAAAAATGGGCCAAAGGCTTTGGGGTTGGGTTCTTTAAGCATGATGTTTGTGACTTACTGGAAAGAACCACTCCAATGAAGTTCAAGTATCTCTGTATAGGAATTTAAAGGGATGGATTAGAGCTCAGCATGCTGTCTGTGTGGAAAGTGCATTGATTTCTGCTCCTTGCGGTTTACATGATTCGTTTAGTTTTTATGATGATCTTTTACATGTTCAGCTCAGAACTAAATTTGCAGAGGAGATTGCAAAATGAGCTTAGCCTTGATAATTGCTATGGCAATCACTTTAAACCATGTGAGGAAGCTGGGAGAGGGTGGAAGGCTTTCATTCTTATTGTTATAGTTACTGTCCTTAAATACTGTGTTTTCCTGAGCTTTTATTCAAAGGGCTTAGGCATTTCCTGAAATATTTTGGCACCACCCATAGGCTGTAAATATTATCTGTCTGATTAGAGAAAATCCAGTTGTTTGGGTTTCTTTCTTTTTTTCCCCTCTCTTGTCTTTACAAGCCTGGCTTAGTGCTTGCTTTCAACTCCGCAGCACCATACATTTCATTTGGTGCCATCCAGCCATGCAAATCGGCAGCAGCCTCGTCTTCTGTCCCCTTCCCTACGGTAGAGGCTCCATTTGAGCCTCCCAGGAGGTATCAGGTTGAGTGCGTGGTCAGGTACAGATGGTCCTGAAGTAGCTCTGCCTGTCCCTTGTGCTGAGGGGAAACGAACCAGGTGGGTTTCAGAAGTCCCCTTGGAGGACCATAGCCAAGCTGGTGCCTTCTGCTCTCAGCATCGCCCTGTGCGTCAGTGGCTTCTGGAGCCCAAGCTGGCCCGTGCCCCTGTAGCACTGGGTGGAAATACAGCTATTTAGTGATGGGTAACACCTGACCAGGTGGTCATGGTCTCTGATGACTGCAGCACGGCATGGACAGCAATTGAAACCCACCTCCAGCACAGTGGTGACATATCCCAGTAGACCTGGATGCTTCTTTGATCCCTGAGGTGATTTTTAAGAAATAGTGTGCCTTCAGGGAGTCTGGGATGTTCAGGAGAAAAAAAGTCCATTAGTTCTAGTAGTAGATACTGACATCTCATGCATTACCCAGGCTGATGTATTTTTAGGTTCTTCCAGCGTCTGTTTCTTTCAGAGGTCCTTGATACGAACACTGACTTTCTAACTATGCTTCTCTATCTGTGTTGCTGGGTCTTTCAGCAGATTTACCACTTCAGACCTGTCTCTAATCACCATGGAGATGAAGAGCAGCCTTAAACAAAGCCTAAGACAGGCACTGAAATCCTTCCAGCATAGCTCATCCGCCAGCCCTCTGGGGACCTTTCACACCTCAGACGAGCCTCTTAGGAGACAAAAGCAAGGTGTGGCTGCAAAAGAGCCACAAAGGGCTAGGAGTTGTCCCTGCATGGAGAGCAGCTCCCGGAGCTTCTCCTGTAGGTAGCGGTGGTGGTGCTGGCATGGAGAGCAGCTCCCTGAGCTTCTCCTGTAGGTAGCGGTGGTGGTGCTGGAGGTGCCCCGGGGCTCTGGGGGGTGCCGTTGGCCTCCTGCAGCCTGGCACGGTGCGGTTAGCAGGAACCTCTGCAGCGACTTGCTGGAGCTGTACAGGGCTGCAGACAGACATGTGGCTTTCTGCTGGATGAGTCAAGCGTGCGTACGTGATGCGGAGCCTCTCGAAGGCTGGTGTCTGAAGCCTGCAGCTGCCGTCAAGCAGCTGGTGGTGGGCCTGGCTGCAGGCTGGGGACACTGCTGTCAGGCTGGGGTGAAAATACAGATTTGCAGGCAGTGAATTCTTCTCTATCTTCCATTGCCTCGCTGTTGTATTTCTCTGACATGAAACAGATGAAATGAAACAACTTTTTCTGCAATATTCTACTTTATTAAAATCTCCACACAGCATACGAGCTGGGGAGGTAAGTAGTCCCCTGAAAGACTAATGCAGTTTTCTTATTATACTTGGACAACAGCCTTCCTACCTCACTGTTCTTGGGAGACAGCGTTCATGTCTCACTCAGCGCAGCAATTTACAGGATTTCAGCAGGGAAGTTGGCCAACAAACATGACATCGGCTTTTGGCAGTTTCAGTAGGTCATTTCAGAATTTGGAGAGTCCCTTCCATCTGTAGCTTAAAATATTTATTGAATGTAATCTAAAGGGGAATCAACCCAAACATACAGGGTCTCACTGGATTTCTAGATGCTAATTCAGGAGTGATCAGCTGGTCCATGGTATATGCCAACTGTGTGAAAATCGTTTTGGTTACTTAATGCCCATTACTGAACAGAAAAAAAAGCATTGGTCCAGAGTTTACAGATCATGAGCCAGACATCACGTTGAGGAATGGAGCTGCAAGTTATCCCTTGTATTACAACTGATCAGCATGCAGGACTACAAAGCTTTACACAACAGTCGTAAATTTTATATTTTTCTAAACATGTTTATAACAAAGGGACGAAGACAGTAATACAAAGAATGTTAAAATGCAACTGCATAACGTATGGTAAAAAATCATCTGGAAAATGGGCTAAAATTTATGAAACCTATGCTCAAGAAAGAGAAATTTAAACTGGAAGGAGACTGGAAATGTTATTGTGTTGAGGAGCCCAGAAGAGCTCGGTTTGTTCAGCCTCCCCAGTCGAAGGGCTGTGATCACTCCCTGTGCATTACAGGAGGAAGAGCAGTTATTCAAGCTAAAACTTTGGCGCACGGACATAGATATAAACTAGCTCTGAATGCATTCAGGCAGGAAATTGGAAGAGGTTTCAAACCATAAGAGGTGTTAGGCTCAGCGGCAACCTGCCAACAGGGAAGGCGGAAGGTAAAAACCCAAGGCTGAGCTCCATGAATTACAATGTGTTCAGAAAATGTGGTTTCTTGTAATAGCAGTTGGCTACCCAGGGTGGCCAAGAGGTTGTTGTGAGCTCTTGTCCCGCCTGCATTGGGATCCTGATGGAAAATTGTCTCATGGTAGAGGAGGGAGTTCTCTTCTGGAAGACGCAGCTGTGGGTGCGGATGGGAGCAATACGTCTATACGAAAGGAGAAACAGAAGCTCAGGGCTTGGGCTTGGAGAAATACTGCTTTTTGCCTGCCTACAGTTCCCTGGTCAGATAAATAAGTGTAAAAGTCTTGAAACCAGCAGACAACAATAGAAACCCATCCTGAGCGAACCCAAGCCCCGTACGAGCCTGGCTGTGAGGACTGGGGAGGGCGACTGCAGGAGCCAGCTCGTCTGCTGGGGCTGGCAGACCGAGAACTGGGCTTCCTCGCACAGACACCAAGTCTGGGGGCAGCTGCTTGAAAATAAGCACTTTTATAACGTGTTTTTTCACATTTTTAGGCAAGGCATGTGTAAATACATGTGAATGCGCAGCTTTGAATTCCTTGGGCCTATGGTTTGGAGAAATCCAAAGAGGTTATAACATGCCAACTTGAATTTCTGAATACAAGGGATTTTTGAGGATTTCTGTCTTTATTGTGTCTCAATAATAGGAGCAGCTGGTTATGGGCACAGATTTCAAATTGAACAAAAGATGTGCCTCAACTTCAGCTGCAGTGTGGTTTTCCGTATGGCTCTAACATGCCAGCATTCAGGACCCTTGTATGTCCTATAAGAACTTAATTTCCTCTTGCTGACAGCACAGTTGCTCAAATCAAATCCTTTAAAAGTTATGAAAATCTTGTCAGAGCTAAAATTAGTAGCATTATGATTCAGGGGACCATTTTCCTCTAAAGCAGCCACTAGAGCTGGGATCTTGAGGGCTTTGCAGCGTGGTGTGAGACTGTAGGTGTCACGGGGAGTTTATTCAGGGGCTAATGTACGCGTTGATTGCTGTTCTGGATCTTTTGCAAGGCCTGTAGCTCGGGCCTGAGTTATAAAACCTCCAAGCTCTACCAGTTGCTGTTCAGGTTGCTAAGTGAGCGAAGTGCAGTGGAGACAAACCTGCAGTGAACCTGTATTTACACCTTACGTAAAAATACCCTTTTTCACCACCTCAACGTGGTAGAAGGACAGTTCGTTGTCTGGGCCGGTGGTCTCTGTGGGACGAGTGCCTCACTTGTGCCTAGCTATCATGATCAAGTGCATTTTACCTTCTCATCCTTTCTTGAGCCCTATAAGTTCATCAAACTATTTCACTCCTCAGTAGACTGAAGTCTTGCAATGCAGCAAGGAACAAACACAACACACCAAAGCAACCCTATACCCTAAGCCTGCGTAACAAGGGAAAATAGCTAAGCCAATTTATGGCCAGGTTCAGGAATGACAAGAGCCCCAAGAAGAACTCTACCTTTCTTGCCTTGGTGATGAGAGTAGAGCATGTGGCTGGGATGCTGAGAGCAGCTGTACCTCATGAACTGCTAGCTGTGCTGCAGGACTGGGGGTAGCTGGGGCAGGTTAGGAGGTCCTGGAGCTGTTTCCCTTGCACTGCTAAAGGAAAACAGGGCAAAAACATGCGTCTGGACTTTTGTTCTGTTTCTGTGTCCCAGGGCATTCGTTTGATGGTTGTGAGCTGATGGAAGCTGTTAGAACGATTTAATTCTTGAGCGGTCTTGTTGTCAGGGAGGGAATCAGCTGCTTTTGGTCGGCTGTGGAAACAAAGACACTAATCTGACATGGTTTGCATGGTTCTTAAATTTGAAGCACCCATGTGGTGGATAACGGAGGTTAGAGGCAGGGGAAAAGCAGGGAATGGAGAAGAAAACAGAGCAATCCCAGTATACACAATGCAAACTTGTGCTGGCGCTTTATTCCGCCACACAGTTACAGCTTGTACTTGCTACAGCATTGTTACTCTAGAAAGCTATCCCTCAACTTATAAATACAAGAGCATTTTAAGTGGTATACCCAGAGGAATTATCAACTGCAATCAGTGCAGCAGAGGATCGTTATGACTGCTGGTACTCCAGGGGACTCTGAGTGGTGTGGGAGCAGGTCTGCTCATCAGCACATCGCAGCCAAAAGACCACCTTCAAAAGCTTTTGAAAGCACCATTTCTGACTCTGTTTAATCCAATTTCAATTTTTGCTTAGAAAAAGAAAAATCATGGCATGTGCTTTCACAAGTCTAAAACTTGTGGATGTACGTCCTTGATTGAAATGTTCTTCTTTAATGCCAGCAGGAAGCAGTGTCTCTGCAGGATCTTTTATAGACCAAGAACTGCTCCAAAAGCTTGACAGAAATTGATGTCATTCTCAACAAGAAACCAAGGAACAGCAACACTCAAACAGATCCGCTGCCATTAGCCTTGGGAGAGAAGCGCTCAGAGAGCTGTGAAGTATGCCAGAACAAATAGAATTTATGGGAATTGTTTCTCTTTGTTCTGTGCCTTTGTCCCTGTGACTCTGGAGTGGGTTTGCAAGAGCAAACCCGTGGCGGCAGGCGCAGGGACAGCACAGCAGGATACTGGACCGCCTGGCACTGGGGATGGCCTTTGCTGTCAGCACGCAGGCAGGATCACGGATTTGGGGACTGATAACGATCTTCTCCCACCTGAGGCTTTTGTTTGTTTTTCTCAACACCTCTTTTCATTTGTGGTGCTTCTCAGCTGCCAGTACAATTTCCAGCCCCAGAGACATGGGTTTGTACTCACTCCCCAGGGGTTCCTCAATTATAGGAGGGAATAGATAGTTTTAAATAATAACAAGCATACAAAGATTCCTTTAATGGTTTGCATCCCAACAGCAGTTCCCTGTTTGCAGGGTAGCTTGCTTGTGGGTGCAGGAGGGAGATGGGAGAGCAGCCTTTCTACCTAGTCATCCTGTGGGATGCACCGGGACAGGGTGCTCGGCTGTCCCGGGACGTGCCCAGCTGCATCCCTGTGCGCAGCCCCAGCCGCCTGCAGTGCTCGCGCTCCGCTTTGTTTCAGAGCGCCTGGCCTCACTGCAAGGACTGTTCTGCTCCAAGAAATAAATAAGTGCTTTGTATCCAGGCGGCCACAGAAAAGGAGGATGTGCCAGGTTTGGGCCATTTTCTAGCGGTACATGGTCTATGATCTGTAGAGCTCTTTTGTGAGTGTATGTGTGCAAGGACTTGCAAAATTTTGCAGCTGCTTTCAGGGAGTTATTTATGTGTGGTTTGTTTGTTTTTTTCCGCCTTGTTTTTCCACGGGAGGCCAGCAGGAATGGTAGAAATATCAGACATCAGCTTTGTTCCTCTGTAGGTTTCAAGTGATCAGTGGAAAAGATCATTTAATGTCTCAGTGCCATTAAAAAGCCACCATTAGGCAGGAGCTGGCGGGCAGGCGGGGATGCTCCCCTCTGCGCAGCACGGCCGCCCTTGCTCAGGCCAGCACAGGCTTGTTGGAGCCGCCTGCTGCCTTCTCCCCAGTTCAGCCAAAGTTCATCGCAGCTCCCCAGATCTCCCATGCCCCCCCCAGCTCAACCCACCGGGGTCCCTCTTTGAGGACGTGTCCAGGCACTCTGTTGCGCGCAGGCTGGTACATCCTACCCTCGCAGGGCTGGTTTTGTCAAAGCAAGGCGGGAGTGCCCAGCTGGCTGTGCCGGAGCTGTTGTGGCTCAGCAAGTCACCACCCATCAGCCGAAGCGTGCCAGGACACCTCGTGCTCCTTTGTGGTCCATCCAGCGGTACAGTCACACCGAACAGCCCTGCTTGGTGGGTGCTTGGGGTAGGGGTGTTGTACGCGGGGTGTGCCCGGCTCTTCTCGCTGGTGGCTGCGTTGTTTGCAACCTGAGTGTGCGCTCCCGAGGGGCTATGCTGTGCTGCTTCCCAACAATTCACAGCATAAGAAATGTGATTTTCCCCCCCACACCTTCAGTTCGTTATCAAAGAGATCCTTCATCAATGGCTTAAATTAGCAGGTTGTCTGCGAACTTTTCCTCCCTGAAGAAGCTGTAGGACTTTGCCCGTGAAGGTGCTTGGGTGTGTTCTGTCTTTGGCGAGGAGCCTGTGGGACCGCCAGCAGAAGCCTCAGTCGTGCCTCTGTTAAGCAGGGATGGGGCAGGTTTGTAAACTGTAAAAGTTAAACTGGAAACACACCCCAAACCTAGGAAGGCTGCAGAACACAAAGGCATTTGTAAACTAATGTAATTACTTTCCTCAGTGCCTTTGAATAAAATTGGCTCCACTTTAAAGACTTTTCCCTACCCTCATTTTACATTATGTTCTTTCCTTTCTCCTGGTTTCTATCTTTCCCCCACCCCCCCTTTTAGCTTGAAGGAGCTGTTAACCTCCAAAACACGTATCGGCATTTGCTAGCCATACCTTCATTAAAACTCAGGGCACTTGGAACATTTTCTTTTGAAGATGAAGATAGCACACCAGGACAGGGAGGGCGGGTGGGAAGGTGGCTAACTGGTGTGCCCAGACTCTCGTGGCATGGAGCACATCCGAGCGCTTGTGGGACAGCTGAGACCTCCTTGCGGCAGGACAGGGCTCGCCCTGCACCCTGCCACCCTGTCCCGATGGCATCTGGGGCCCCAACCCACTCTGAAGTCTTATTTTGACTTGGCCTGATGTTTTCCAGATTCCTCCAGGGTTTCTTCCATCCAGATGTGAGCAGAGGTTGCAGTGAAGAGGGGTGAGCAGGGGAGCCTAGGAAATCTAGCTGGGCCCCTCAAGTGGCTCGTGTGTTTTAACGCTGCTTGTTAGGATAATCGTGGACAAAGGAGGTCTGTTGCAAGGGGAAATAGCAGGACGTTGAGTTGCTGTGTTGTACAGCACAAGTATTTAGTAATAAAGCAGTTGGATACTGCGCAATTTAAAAGCGATATGTTATCCATCCTGAGTCATCGCCCTGTGCTGTTGTTCTTATCTGGGTGCAGCTCATGTTGCAGAGCCCCTGAAGTCAGTGGAGAGCCGTCTGCTGATGCCTGGGGGGTCTGGATGAGGCCCTTTGGCCACGGCGGCTCTGCAAGGCTCACTGGCTCCACAGGCTTGTGCGTGCTCTGAACCGGAACTGGATGGAGCAGGAGTTATTTTCGTGGAAAATACTGACCTTTTGTACAAAAGCAAAATGCAGATGGAGCAGTTTTAGTTTTCCTGTGAGTTAACGTTTTCTGCAGGCCTTTCTGCCTGAAAAACCAAGTTTATCTGAAAATCCCCTTTTTCCTTTATTTTTCCTTGTTCTCGAGCATCACGACCGGGCTGTGCTGCCAGCTGCTCTCACTCGCGGACCCTGGCAGCCTGCGGCCCCATCCTGTGGATCAGGCGCATCCCGTGAGGGAATCGGCAACAAATGAGAGGTCGTGTTAGCAGGAGCCGGGATTATTGTCACCCGGGCAAGGGGCATCCTTCTGCTCTTCATCTGCAGCAGCCATGTGCTCGCAGTCCCGGCCAGCCGCGGCGGGGCTGGTTTGCCATCCGTGGCCACGGGTGCCGGGGAAGGACCGGCAGCCGCCCCCGATGCAGCCCCTCTGCAAGCACCCATGCAGAAGGTCCCGCTGGCTGATGCGGATCCAAAGCAAACTTTTCGGGTTATTCTGGGCAATGGAGCACAGGTTGAAGCCTGTTGTATTTATTTTGTTTTGCTTTTCAAACCAAATTGCCCATCCCTGCCGAGCTATGTTGCTGGTGCGATGGGAGCCAGTTCCTGTGGACCTGATAGGATTAAATGGAAAACTTCCCAGCGGAAGCAGGAGAGGAGCCGTGCACGCATGTACCGCTGTGCCAGGCTGCGGGAAGGCAGCTCCTGGCCGCCGGGGCTGCCAAGGGAAAAAGGCGCATCCCTGCTTTTTGCCTAGGGTGCGCGTCTTACGGCTCGTTACCGTAGGGAGCAGAGCAGCCTGATGTAATTTGGCGGCTCTTCAAAAAGAAGTCGTTTCTGTTCTCCACCAACGTCAAGGAGTCGATAGGCGAAAGAACTTCATTGCAAGAAAAACAAACAAACTGAGCAACCTGAACACGCGTGGAACTGAGCAGCCCATCCATCCGCACGTGGGAAGTTTGGCTGAGAGAAGTCAGCAGGCATTTGGAGCATCCAGGACGGCGCAGCAGGGAAGCGCAGGAGCCAGGCAGCCAGACAAAAGACATGGCAGGTGGGACATCGCCAGCTGATTTTCAGCTGCGAGCTCTGCTATGGACTAGATGCGTGAACTCAAGCAGCTCGTTCAGCATCGCTATGCCACAAATAGTGCTTTCCAGTGGATATATTTGCTCCCTCATGTAGCGCGTCATAAGAATTTAAGTGTTTTAACGTGCTTTGATGTCCCTGGATGAAGGATGCTCTATAAATGCAAAGTAAGTGTTCTAATGGAAGTCGTTTGTTCCCTTTTTAACATAACAAAATACTTAGCAGCCTTTCTTGCTTTGACAGTTTCCGTAGCTGGTGGGTCTGTTTCTGCTGTACTTTAGCAAAACAAATTCGGGGGTTTGCAGCAGCAGACACTCAGTGCGTTCCTCAGCTTCATGGCATAAGCAGTTCCCGTGTCAGCACTGCAGAGATACAGGTGGAAACCTGCTAAAAATCTCCTTTTTCATAAAATCCAATGATGGGAAAGTTGGATCTAAGGGTTGTTTCAGAAAAGAACTGTAAAATGGAGCTGCTGAGAGGAAGAACAATTGCAAACAACATTGCAGCTCTGCCTGCAGGTAGCTCTGAATGAGAACAGGGAGTCAGCTGAATGCAGAGTAATTATTCCTGAGTAATGCTGGGTTTGGACATACAGTCTAGAATAAAAATGAATAAAAGCCGCCAGCCTGTGGGTGAGCTCTCCTGCCAGCCCTGTCCCTGTTGGTGACCAGCTGTAGCTTGTACATCCCGCAGATGCTGTGCGGTCGTGCCAGCAGAGAGGGCTTCTCTGGGGAAGCCCAGACCAGGTGGTGCTTCCCAGGTCAAAGCCAAAACCATACAGGTAGTGAAAAAGCTCATCTGAAGCCGCTGCAAAGCATGTGTCGTTTGGGAAAAGCACTGTGAAATCTGCTGGGAGTGCAGCTTCTCTGGAATGAATTTCTGCAGCGTCCGAAAGCAGAGGAAACATCTCGGGGGGTTAATCCAGTGGTGGCAAAGGCAGAAAGCTGCATGCACCAGGAAAGCACTTGGCATCTCTCTAGCCAAGTGCAGAATTAAGGAAGCCGTCCATCCTCCTGCTCCTGCCTGAGCATCCGGAGGTGTCTGAGGCTGCATAGGCTCCTGATCTCAGCTGAGCAGCAAGAGCTTTCCCGTACCTTCACTTTCTCCTGGTTCTTCTCAAGCCACTGAATGCCACCGTGGCTGTTTTGGAGCTGATCCTAGGCCAGGTAGCCGCATCCCGGCCCTAGAGTGCACGTCCCAGGTGTGGCAGCCGGAGCAGAGACGCTGGAGTTCAGGGTGTGCTTCCTCTCCGGGCTGCCACCAGGCTCTTCCTGCACCGGGGCACGCCGTGCCCCACCATGCTGTGTTTTCTATAATTGATTTTAATTATATACTCTGAGACGAAAGAGAAGAAAAACAAAACAAGCCTTCCAACAGATTTTATCTGCTGTTTATTTCCACAAATTGCTGCAGAAAAGGCCCGGAGGGTTTTGATGGAGGTGGAGGCTGAGATAGCCGGCAACACGGAGGCTGCCGGGGCGCAGCCTTTTTAACCTCCCCTGCCGAGGCAGGTGCCGACACATCCCCGCAGCCAGCGAAACATGCTAACGCTATGGAGGCTGACGGAGCAAACGGTAATGAGCCACCGGGGACGCGGCTGGGGCTGCCGCCCTTCCCGAGCCCTCTTTCGAGAAAAAGGCAGCGCAAACGAAGCAGCACGCGGCTGCGTTTCCCTGCTTGAAATGATCAGAAATAACCAGCACCCGTTTGCTCGGGGGTGGCTGCTCCCCGTGCACGGGGGCACGGCTCGGCCGGGAGCACCACTGCAGTCCCCTCTATTGCTCCGTAGGTGCACCAGTACTACAGCTGCCTCCCAGAAGACAAGGTCCCCTACGTCAACAGCCCGGGAGAGAAATCTCGCATCAAGCAGCTTTTGCACCAGCTGCCACCGCATGACAATGAGGTGAGTGGCCAAGGAGCGTCCGCGTGGTGACAGCGTGACAGTGGCAGTGTGGCGGGAGGGGGATGGGATGCTCCTCCTGGGGTCCCTCTTGTTGGAGGCACAGCTGGTCCTTTCTGCAGCCCTTTCTGCTTTTCAGGGGGATTTACTTGGAGTTCGGTGATGTTGCTGTTTAAACAGGCATATTTGCAGCCTGTTGGGATTCTGCTGGAGGTGGGCAGTTTGTTTTTGAAGTTCCAGCGCTCATTTTTGAAATGGGCTTTCTTCGCTTCTGACATAAAAGCACTTTCTCAGCCCTTGGAGGCCAAAGCCATGCTAAAAGCAGCTCCAAGTGCTGTTTAGATCAGCCAGATCCAAAGTTACAAAAGCCTTTCCCAAGTGCTGCCTCCAGCTCACCTCGGGAGTGCGAGTGCGTGCACCGAGGAGGTGTTTGGCTCGCAAGTGTGAGCTGGGAGCTCGCGAGCCTGGGAAGTCGGGGTTTGAGTCAATACCAGCAGAGCAAACACACCTCACTGCATCTTGCAAGAGAGATGTGAGGCAGCGAAAAGGATCTGGTCTCTGACGTGCTTTTCCATCAGTGAGAATGTTGGCTTCTGGTAGCCCGCAAAATTTCCCTGTGTAAACAACAAAAAAAAAAATTATTTTCGTGCTCCTTTTGAAGAATCCTCTCTGGAAAATACAGGCAGGTAGCTTGTTTCATCTAGGTCAGACGTTAACGAGTTTGCCCACTCGTGGCTGGGTGCCACGGGAGCACCGTGGCGCGGAGGGGAGCTGCAGGCACCGGGCAGGGGCTCCGCACGCGCCCTCGGGCCCAAACCTGCCCGCCTGCCTTCCCTGGCAGCCGCTGGGACCCGGGCCTCCCGCAGCTGGAAAACGCCGGAATAAAAGCACAGCAATGCGAGCCTGCACATTGGCAGGTTTTGCATCCAGTTCCCCCTCGTGCTCGGTTTTGTTCCTCTGAAAAGTCGAGGTGTGCTGGTTGCTCACGTGAGTAACCCTGCTCATGTTCTCCAAAATAGCGAGGGCAGGACTGGGCACCGGTGCTGTGCGGGGCCGCCTTGGCTCTTCAGTCGTATTCTCAGCTGAGATCTGATCAGCCAAGAACTAAGCCTGCAGGATGAAAATATCCACAGAAAGCTCACAGTTTTATAAGCTTCAGGGAAATTGCAACATTCATTGTTTATATCCTTTTATTTTACTTATTGCTTTCCAACACGGAGGTTTTGCAAATGTGCAGACTTTACCCTACATTGGAATAATAGTCGGAGGCCCCAGATAGCTGACACTCCACCATTTACGTAGGGAAAATCGGCTGTGCTCGAGAAAACCAACAAAATATTTTGAGGCTGCTGTAAAACCTCTGCCATAAGGTGGCTGGTGGAGGAAGCAGGGAAATCATCAGTCCAGTTGCTGGGTCTGGCTGAGACTCCAACAACCCAACCTTTAAGACTTTCAAGCCTTCCTAGAAACCTAGCACCCAGAGAGCAATCTCCCTCCTTCCCTTCTTTCTCATCTCTACCTCTTGCGATTTTGACCGAAGCCTCGGATGGCCGAAGTCAGGACAGCCGTGTGTCTCCAGCCTCCCCTAACCCAAGGACCGAGTCGGTTTGTGCAACCTGCTGTGTGGCACACCAGCCCCTCAGTGTAGCAGCGCTTACTGCTTGCCGGAGGCATCCAGGCCTGGTCGTGCATTTTCAGTTGTTTTCATTTACACATCGTTGAAGTGGTTGCCAGGAAGGGTTTGGATTCCTGCTGAAATTCTGCCTACGGAGGTGGCTATTTGTTTGCTCGGATCCCTTAGCGAGGTTTGCAGAGCCCGTGGGACGGTGGCTCGGAACACCGAGCATCGCTTCTGTTTTCTAGGTCCGCTATTGCAATTCGCTGGATGAGGAGGAGAAGAGAGAGCTCAAACTCTTCAGCAATCAAAGGAAGAGGGAAAACTTAGGGAGAGGCAACGTCCGGCCGTTCCCTGTAACCATGACGGGAGCCATCTGCGAGCAGGTGGGTAGTGGCCCGAGGAGCGGTGCGAGCAGGGCTGCTTTCTAGTAACCAAAGCTGCTGTAGGCCAGGTGCGTGCTGCAAGCACCCCGTGGCTTTGGGGGATCAGAGCAGTCACTTTGGCTAATCCCAAAGCTCCTGGCCTCGTGCAGGGATAGCTGCTGGGATCCTGAGGATGAAAAGAGATGGAGAGACACCAGAAAGGGGGGATCTTTCCTTGAGCAGTGAATTAGCACCTTCTTCTGCCACTTCTGCAAAAGCTGCTCGTTAGGGATGGACAGCAGCGGGCTCGCCAGCCCCGTGTCACACACTGGCTTTTCTGATAGTGCGGCGGGCAGATCAACGGAGGGGACATGGCTGTCTTCGCCTCGCGAGCAGGGCACGGCGTTTGCTGGCACCCTCCTTGCTTCATCTGCAGCGTCTGCAACGAGCTGCTGGTCGACCTGATCTACTTCTATCAGGACGGCAAGATTTACTGCGGCAGGCACCACGCCGAGTGCCTCAAGCCCCGGTGCGCGGCGTGCGACGAGGTAAGAGCCCACAAACCCTATTAAAGTCCCAGCAGCCCACCTCTGTACCGTGTTTTTCTGAGGTGTAAGGTTTTTTCTTAAGTGACTCATAAGAATAAAGCAAAGCCCTGGGATGGGCAGTGATTTGAGCCTGGGAGCTGAGAGGTGGACCAAAGGGGAATATCCCACTTCTGCCCACTAAAAAGGTGCACGCAGCACAGATGCTGCCCACGGGGATGGCACAAGCAGGTATTTCCCCTCTGTGCATGGGGAGAGCACACGCGAAGTGCAATGCTTGGCTTTGCCAAGGGTTCATGCAGGCTTTTCCTGAGGTTTCCACTTGGCATCCTGGGGTTACTGTGGGATTTTCAGTTGAAATCTGCCCGGGGCTGTTCACAGACAGGTCCTCGCTTACGCACAGGCATCCGGGGAGGGCTTTCCGTGAGCGTTTCCAGTAACAACACACCCACCCGTGCTGCGTAATTTTAGCCTGGTTGTATGTGCCGTTCCTTCCTTCTCCTCTCTTTCCCCCAGAAGAAGCCTCTGGTAGGATGAGTGTTATGTTTCTTACAAGTAGTAGAGTTTGAGTGCACGCCGAGCTGAAACAGGCTTTCAGAGAGGAGATTAAAGGGATATAGGAAGCTGAACAAATGGAACACAAAACGAATATAGAAAACCATGCAGAGTTGACTCTGAACATATCTCAAATGTCAATCTCTGTTTAAAAGGCTGGTGAAGGAAATTGTTCTGGCTTTTAAAGTTATGAAAACCATAGTGTGGAAAACCATATGTACTATAAAATACCAAGTCCCATCGATGCAAGCATATAATAGTAAAAATCCAAGGCTATATGCACTTCAAATATAAAGAACACTGACATATGTATCCAATTAAACTTGTAATGTTACCAGTGAAAAAGAGCTCCTAACCATGCAACTGGCCCTGTTTCCTAGTGGTTTAGGCTGGGTAATTTTTTTCATGTACTTTTTTATCCTTGCAAATTCTCATACAAGCCTTTCATTCAGCTTCTTCTTTCACACATGCTTCTTCCACTGAAGTATCCAGCACTAATTGCGAGAAAGAAATTCAGAAAGGGGAAGGCTTTCAGTGCAAGCAGGTGCCAGCTGAGGTAGGGACGATGGTGAGGAGCCAGGTAGCTCCGTCTTCCCTCCCCTCCAGAGACTTGCCACTTTTCATTGTCCTTTCAATCATCCTTTGTATTCAGGTCCCTGTTTCAGAGACGGGTAGATGTGTTTTAATAAGTGGCTGTTCTGTTCTTCAAAAGTCCCCCAGATCGATAGGTTGTATAGAAGCATGTTTATTACCCTGATCGACCCCTTCTGCTGATGGATGTGCTTATGAGCATCCCCAGGACGCGTTACTGTGAGCAGGGTGTTAACGCTTTCTAGTCCACGCACCAACGCTATTCCGGCATATTTGCATTTCAACAGGAGGCTCCCTGGGTGCTGTTCCCTTAGGATTCGAGGGGTGCCCCTGCCTGCAGCCAAAGCCAGGGAGCTTCCCGCAGGGGCTGGGGGGGTTAGCTGTAAAATTCAGAGGTTGTGTGAGCAAAGGGGCACAGCCAACACACACAGGCAGGAGACACAAAGACTGGTGCCCATGTCCAGGGTCCCCTCTCTGACCAACTTTACTCCACCTTTATTTCCACCCCCCCCGCCCGCCCCAGATCATTTTTGCCGATGAATGCACTGAGGCTGAAGGGCGGCACTGGCACATGAAGCACTTCTGCTGCTTCGAGTGCGAGACCGTGCTGGGGGGGCAGAGGTACATCATGAAGGACGGCCGGCCCTACTGCTGCAGCTGCTTCGAGTCCCTCTACGCCGAGTACTGCGACACCTGCGCCCAACACATCGGTACGTGCTCCCCCCGGGACGGGCCTTTCACCCCTGGTTGTGGTGGGAGGAATATCAGAGGGCAGCCCCAGGAGTTGTTGTAACAAGTGAGAGCTTCCTCTGGCCGAATTTAATGCGTGCATTTTTCTTTTAAATCTCATTTTCCTGTAAGCAGCCTGGCCCTTTGAATTGCAGTTTCTGCCCAGTCAAGCTTGCTGAAGGCTCGCATGAGTTAATGAGCTACTGATGGGAAAGATGGTTGCTCATTAGGCATCATTACTGTTTCTGTTCGCCTTTTTTAATTAACCCGCAGATAGATGTTCTCAGACAGAAAGAAATGATGTATCAGAGTCAACCTGCCCTTCAGAACAGGGAGATGGGGTGATTTAGGGCACGTTTTACGCCGGGGCTAGCTGTTTCCCCCGGTGCACGGCTGCGGGGCAGTACGCTGGCTGTGGCAGCCTTGCCGCTCTCTGCGCTCGCTTTGCCACTCGGCTGAGCATTTGCATGCAGTTGCACGCATGGCACACGGGTGGCCTTTTGTCTGTCCGTGGAGGTGAGCTCATGTGTCTGCACAGCGTTCAAATCATTCATGGGCTGGAGGGAGAGAAAAAACATTTTGCTCTTGTGCAGTGGCCAGATGGCACGGGGGAAGACACAGGCTTCAACAAAACACTTGGAGGACGTGTTTGCTGCGACCTATAGCACATCCTTCCTGAAAGCTCAGCTGCAGAGCAGTGAAGAAGCAGCTGTTACGCCTCTCACGCTCCCTTCCCTCGTGCTTCCCCCATCTGCTGCCTGTTTTCCCCTCCATCCCCCTTGCCGGCTCCGCTGCGGTGCCCTGCGTGGACCGAGCCTGGCTAGCTGGCCATTTGCATCCCCTTCCCCATGGCAGATGTGATTTCATTCTGCCAGGCCTCGAGAAAAGAAAAGTGCCTACAACAGGTAAATATGATGGCTGATTACCTGCTGTGGGCACGGGCTGGGTGCTCACCTTCGCCAGGACTGGCACAGTGGACTGGTGCTAAGCCCGCTCGCTGCCAGGTTTTCCCTCTGGTTCCCGTTCTGCTGCACATTTCTAGCAACGAGAGACTGCAGCCATTTTCTTGCAGCTTGCTCGTATAGCTGCTAAATGTTGTGCCTAGCAGCCACGTAAATTAGTTAGGCATGTGCTTGAGGCTTGGAAGGACTGGGTTGCTTGGTAGAGCTACTGAGCAAGGAAGCTGTGCCCCTTTCCCTGCGAGATGGCTTCATATCTTTGAAAAAGGAGCTGAGAGTATCCCACCCGCTGTCTTTTCTCTTTTGTCTGCAAGGGCACTCTGGCTTTTATATAACAGCATTTCGCTCATTATAAGGGGAGGAAGAAAAACAACTAGGCTAAAGCAAATTTAGCTTGGACTAAAACGGACTGTGAACGCACTGTTTGTAAGTCATCCGATGGCGTTGGGCCCTTGCGGTGGCCGGGCCACAGCGTGCGTGCACCCAGGAGCTGTGCACACGTGCAGTGCAAATCCCCGCCGCGCTGGCCAGCCCGCGCCCTGTGCAGCAGTTTCTCAGGTAACGGGGGCTTTTGTCCAGAATGGCAGCTTAAACAGGCGAATAAATGCTATAATTGAAGCCTCAGGAGCTCTGCTCGTGGCTTTGACTGAGCGCTGCATCTGTACCAGAAACGTGCTGCAGCGGCAACCAGCCCCGGGGTGTTGCTGGCTGGGGGCAGGCTCTTTGTCAGCCCTCCAGTGCATTCGTTCCTTTACTTATCCCGAGGGGCTTGGCAGGGGCAAGCCAGGAAATTTGGCTGGGGGAAAGGCAAGGGGACACGCTCAGATCCCTGAGACAGGCTCTTTCCTTTCCATTTTGGAGAAGGGGCCCCAGCAGCTGGAATAAAGTGAGGCTGGGAATGCGGTCAGGACCAGAGCAGCGAGGGGCAGGGATGTGATCTGTTCTGTTACGTACTTACCAAGGCAGCACAGATCCCTCTTTATGGTTTGGTTGGAGGCTTTTTGTTTTTTTAAATAGGCAGCGTATTATTGCTTTGGCTTCAAGGACTTTATGGAGAACTTGCATTCCTATGCTTTATGATCGGAAACATCCTCATTTAATGTGAAATAGCTTGAGGCTTAACTCTGCTGCCTTTCCCAACATTGAGTAACTCCCTAGCAAAGGCCTTCAACCTGCAAGGAATTAGGGACGGGCATAACTTCACGCGCCGGAGAAACCCCTCCGAAGGGCTCACGAGAGCGAGCGCAGGTATAGGTGTCGCTCCCGCGGGAGGGCGGCTCGGCACGCCTGAGGGCCGTGCTCAGTGGTGAGCACGCCGGGTGTCGGGAAGGGAGCGGTGAGCATCCAGCGCGGGCTAACTCTGTACGTGGTTCCTCCCAAGGTATCGACCAGGGCCAGATGACGTACGACGGCCAGCACTGGCACGCCACCGAGACCTGCTTCTGCTGCGCGCAGTGCAAGAAGTCCCTCCTGGGCCGGCCCTTCCTGCCCAAGCAGGGGCAGATCTTCTGCTCGAGGGCCTGCAGCGTCGGCGACGACCCCAACGGGTCCGACTCCTCCGACTCGGCCTTCCAGAGCGCGCGGGCCAAGGAGTCCCGCCGCAGCGCCAAGATCGGCAAGAACAAGGGGAAGGCGGAGGAGGGCGCGCTGAGCCAGCTGCAGGTCACCTCCAGCCGCCTCTCCACCGACGTGGACCCGCTCTCGCTGCAGATGGACTTGCTGAGCCTGGCCAGCCAGACGCCGAGCCTCAACAGGGAGCACATATGGAGGAGCAGGGATGAGCTCTACCACTATGGGAGTAAAATGGAGCAGGGGCAGTCCCAAAGCCCTGTGCAACTTCTCAGCCAATGCAATATCAGGACTTCCTATAACCCTGGCCAGGTCCCAGGCTCTCAGCCAGATTTATGGGCGAAGCATTTCAGCAACCCGAAGAGGAGCTCCTCGCTGGCGATGAAGGGGCACAGCGGCAGCTTCATCCAGGACTGCAGAGAGGACTACTATTCCGGGAGGCTTCGCTCGCAGGAGAGCTACAGCGACATGTCCAACCAGAGCTTCCCCGAGACCAGAGGAAGCCTCAAAGTCCCAAAGTACGAAGAGGAGGAGGAAGGTGGGATGCCGACGCCACAGTGCCGCACTCGGCATCCCATCAATGCCCTGAAGTTCACAGAGGACCTGACGCCCACCGAGCAGACACCCCGCGGCTCCATGGAGTCCCTGGCACTTTCGAACGCAACAGGTACGTCACCGCGTGCACCCCGGGCTCCTGTCCCGCTCCGTGTGACGGGGACCTTGTGCCGGGCAAGGCTCCACGTGCTGGGTCACCCTGGTGGGTGTCTTCCAGCATTTCCTACCACTGAAGCAGACCTGAGCTGGGACACTTGGGGACAGGCACAGCCCAGCATCTGGGCTCATTATAACCTGTTACTGTAATTAATGCAGGGGGCAGTGGGGGGGCAAGTGTTCCCAACTCTCTCCTGCTTGCCCTCGGCCACCAGACATGCTGGCGCTGGTGTGGGTGGCAGCCTGGGGACATCGCTGGGGGCCACCGGCTGCCTGCCCAGCTTCCAGTGTGCATGGCAGCCCCGTCTCACTCGGTCTGCTTGTTTAGCAAACGCAGTTCTTTATAGATGGTCGGCCTTTCTGCATAGCTCAAAACAAATGTTTTCAAGCTCTTTAATCCTGCCTTTTGTGCAGAGGGAGGAAAAATCAAGGCCAACTGCTAAAGCAGAGACAGATTCTAGCATTCAGCGCTTTGAGGACTGCTGTCAGCTGCCGTTGTGGGCTAAAAATATTTTTAAATGCTTTCAAACAGGCCCAGTTAACCCCTTTTGCATGTTATGCAGCCATCGAGCTCATGGCTCATTAAGACAAATTCCTCCTTGTTTCTGTAGAGCTCTTTTTCTCTTCTTCCAATCCTGTTGTAACTGCAGGAAAAAGCCAGGCAAGACACTTTTCCCATCTCACACGAGTGCTGAGTCCTTTTCTCCCGAGTGCATCCCAACGTGTTTGGGTTTCGCTGTCGGGGGCAGCAGCGTGTGGACGTGCACCGGGGGGCACCGGGTCAGAGCCCTGCACGGCAGTGCTCGCCTCGAGCCTGCAGCAGTGTGCACGATCAGACAACCGCGCTCGTCTGGCATGGCTGTCGTTTGCTTCACACTCCCTAACAGAGAACTTCTCGGAAAAGAAAATACCTAGCCTGGTTCGCTTGCCAGAGATGCTGGCTTGCTTTTTCTTCACCACTCCCCCGGCTTGTTTCCGTTCCAGCCAAGCGTTGTTTGGATCTGGGCTCATCCTGCTCCTACCCCTCCAAAACTGAGTCCCTGTCTCGCTGTCCCCTGTCCATGAGCAGCCTGGAGGCTGTCTGGTGCCCGGTTCTGAGGGGTCCCCACCGAGGGACGCGCTGGTGAGCATCGCTGGCTCTGGGGAGCCCGTGCTGCTGAACCCGAGGTCTGCATTCACCCAGCCCAGACGGGCAGGTTTGCTTTGATACGCCCGTAGCTTCTCGCCCCGTTCATGGGTTTCGGCATGTTTGTTTAGGGAAGTTGCCAGCTCCATGCCAAGATGTGAAATGAGCCAAGATCTCTCTAAACAGCAAGCGTTAGAGCACGGGGAGAGAGGAGACGCTGATGAGCTGGAGAGGGCTTTGCTCAGACAGCCTCGGATAGGCACAGAGGAAAATAAAATGTGAAATGGGGAGGGAGCTGGGAATTGCTATCCAAACAAAGCCCCGTGTTTCAAAAGCTGCTCCTGTTCCTGAAAATTCATATTGTGTAAACCCTGTCGGTACAAATAGTCTTGAGCAACGCCGAGTTCCTACGAGCAATATCTGAATGTTGAAGCGACTGTTTCCTGCTTTGGAGCTGAAGTGTAACAAGTTTTCTGGGATACAGGTCAAGAGATGAGAAACGTGGCAAATCTTTCGCATTAGAGTGAGAACTAGTTCTGTATTTCATTTAAGAAACCCCTTTTGAAATCCTGGGAGAGAGATCTTCCAGAGGCATCCTCGTCACGTAGTTGTAGTGCGTTTCCTTGCAGGCAGTGCCTGTGCAATGACTCGCTTCTTTCCTGCTTTTTGGAGAAGTTTCTCAGCGTGATGAGGCTTGTAACGAATGTAAGCAGTACCTCTGAAGAGTGAGGTGATAACATTTTTATTAACGTGTAAGATCTAATAATTTTCGTTGCTTTGGGACCTGGCTCAGCTCGAGCTCGGGGGCACTGTGCTAATAACAGTCAGCTCCGCAGTGCTGTGCTTGCCAGCAGAGAGCATCGGGGATGAGGAATTATCATCCCATTTCATCGGCAGCGTTTTGAGGACAGAGACTTGGTGACCTGGCCAAGGTCTGTGGGAGAGTGGGATTTTGAATCCAGGTGCAAAGCCTAAATCCCACAACAGGGCACAGCCACTGCCTTTCCTTGTCCCCTCGAAGCAAGCTCCATGGCAAATACCGTACAAATGCAAACAAGGCTGCAGCACCACTTGCTCCAGAGCATGCTTTTCCCCATGCACGTCCTGTAAATAATGCTCAGAAAGCACACAGCAGCCATGGGTAACTCCTTGGGTTTGCAGACCCTTGCAAAGTACACTCCAGCCTCTGCTTTGCAAGCAGCTCTGGTGCTTCTCTCCTGCCCAGATGCAAGGTCCCTTTGGGTTACTAACTCTGCACAGTTGCTCCACGTTATAAAATGAAATAATTAGCACTGAATCCATCTAATATTTTATGGCATTGTTGAAAACATTCTTTTTTTATGGGGAGCTGAAGGGCAAACAGTCCCTGACCTGCAGAGCATGTATTTAAAAGCTGACTGTTTCCTCCCTGGCAGCAGATTTTTCTGTGATGTTTCTATTACGACTTAACTAATAATTAGCTGGAGATGTCAGTAAGAGCGGGTAGCAAACCGGGCGTGCAGCGGTGGTCCCTGTCCTCTGGACAGAAGAGTGAACTGAAGTCGTAGGGAGCCTCTTACCAACCAGGCGCTGCTTAGTTGCTCTAAAGCAAATCCCAAATGGGTTAGCTGGGCTGTGCAGCACTGCGTTAAGCCTCTGTTCCCAGGCACTCACCCTTAAATTGCTCGATTGTGCTCTGTTGCCGCGCCATGGTGCATCAGCAGGCTCCCATTAGATGCCCGAGTTTCAGAGGTAGCATAACCCTCCTTTTGCTTTGTTTCTGGATTTTAATTAGATGGCAGTGTCTCTGCTGTCCTCTGCTTATGCTTGTGTAATCCCTGTGAACGCTGATGAGATTTGGACTTATCCACTGGCAAAGGGGAGAGTTTCCTGCTGCTGGAGCTCATCTCTTACTTCCTCCCATGTTTTTGTTTGGAAATCCCCTCTCTGCTCTCAGCTGAAGGCTATGACAGACTCTGAACTCTAAACGGCCACTTCCAGGAGGCCAGGTCCTCCTCCTGCCCAAAGTGGCCAGCAGATGCAGCGGTTGGGGAGAGGCAGCGAGGGTCAGGGGTGTTTTTCCAGGGAGACTCAGGGCCAACGCCTGCTCTGGGTGTTCAGCTGACATCTGAAAGCATTTCCCAGCATCTTCTTCAAGTTCATTTTTGCTGGGTTTTATATTACCCTTTATATTTGATTTTCTTTGGCTGCTTTAGCTTTTTTATTATTATTATTTTTAATGGCATTAGCAGCTATAGAAACCAGTGGCTGCTGCAGCAGTGTTTGCCCTGTAGCTCCATTCATAAGCAACCAGGGCGATGCTAAGATGTAGTTTGTCTGGGAAGCTGTTCTCATGAGGCGAGTCTGGTCCCACCGGAGGTTCATCGCTTCCCAAAAGATACTTGTTCCACTACAGCCCTGATCCCAGTGTTCATGGCGTGCCCAGCATGGTGCTAGTTTACGAGGTGCTTGCATTGCCCTCTAAAAAGGTTTTGCAAGCACTGTATGGGCCTGGCAGCTGGATCAGAAATCAAGAGCTGATCTCTGCTGATTCCAAGCAGTCATTTCCACAAAATACCAGCTGGTCAAATAGCCCACTTGAGAAACTACCTGAGGGCTAAATGTTTTTCTGTAGTGACAGCCTCTTTGTGTGCAGCGTGCAGGGAGCACGAGTGCTTTGGAGGGGAAGCCGTGCCGAATGGTGACACTGTTGTATGCAAAAGGACAAATAGATTTGAAGTATTTCTGGAGAAAACGCGTTTGGGTGAGTTTAACAGCTGAGCTTCATTTCCTTCTCTCATCTGTCACAGGCATAAATCCAGGAAAAAAAAAAGTTAACTGGTGCCGTTACAGGGTGCAACGTGACTGCACATGTATGGTGCACGTTTCTGTTGTCTCCTCTGTTACGAGGTGCCCAAAGGCCCCAAACAGCTTTTTTTTCCAGGACTAAACAACAACTGTGATATAGCTAGAAAGTGGAGAGAGAAAATGTATGAATGCGTGTGCATCAGCCCTGGTCCCTGCAAGGCTGTGCTGCAGCGACCTGATGGCACAGCCTGTCTCCAGCCCCTGCTCTCTGTGCAGAGAGGCCGAAAGCTGGGGGGAAAGGGGAAAAAAGCTGTTACCCAAGGCTGGGGTATATTTTCCAAAAAAATGTTCAGTGGCCCGTTGTCTTCTGCACTGAGAGCTTGGGAGCAGCTCCTGGACCCAAATACCTCATCCCACATACCGTTAGGGATGGCAGGGATGGACCTTGTGGCGAGCAGGGGCTGGTCCCCATCCCCGTGCCCCCAGTGCAGGGGCGGTGTCCAGAGCTCCCCATGCTGCATCCCGTGGGTGCTTCTCCCCCTGCTCAGCTGGAGAAGGATGTGCCCAACAGGTGAAGTTGAGCCAGTGCTGAAGTGTTATAAAAGTGCCAGGAACATTTCTTTTCCCTGTTTCTTGACTTTTATCGCTGAGCGGTGCGAGGCTTGGCGTGCTTCGCGCACAGCTTCACTGCCTCTGCTCTGCACATGGACCTGCCGAAGCATGTGGGGAAAAGACCAGGCCAGAGGGAGAACTGAAAGGGCAGCAGCAGCACATCAGACCCTCCGGCATCCCCACTCCCCATCCTCATGTGTTGGCCATCTGGGGAGGGTGTAGGAGCTGGTGGTGCCCACAAGCCCTTTGGCTTCTCTGCTTTCTCAGCAGTTGCTCATCAGACCAGAATACTGGTTGTCTGTGGAGCTGTTGGAGCAGATTTCCAAAAGGATAAGCTGCAAGTGTGCTCGCTGTGACTCTTGCAAACCAGAAACATCATCTTGTGAATGCCTGTGGGAGATCTGTGCCGGTGAACAGAGGAATAAAATCCTGGTTTGCGGCACTGGGGTGGAGGAGCTGGAGACAGCCACCGCACAAAGCTGTGCCGGCACAGAAAGAAGGGGATAACGGGGCCGTTCCTAGGTTAAAATCCAACCCTGCTTCCAGGCAGCATCCATATAGGGACTTCTTTTAGCGAGCCTGACAGAGGGACTGATGGGGTGGGATGTACGCCCTGACATCCCCGGGACCCTGAGGCGTAAGGCTGCGCACCATGGGAGGGGGTCGGGACCACGACGTGCTTGGCAAGCGCTCTGGTCTCCCCCGAGTTGCAAGGCTCCTGGCCTTTCCCTCGCAGCCCTGTTTACTCTCCGTGACTTCCAGTTATATAACAGTTCTGCTTTATTTCTGCACACCCCAAGGTCGGTCAGAAGTGAAGCAAGGCTGAGTTATAAACAAATCCCTGGGAACGCTGTTACTCCTTAAGTTCCTTTTTAGTTCTTGGGGCTGAACTTGAAATAAATCCTGTTTCAGGGGTAGAGAGGACGTGCCTGCCTGGTGCTATGGGAGAGACGAGGCTCTGACACGGGGGAATGAGAGATGCCACCCTGTCCCCTCCTGCGTGGCTGTGTCCCTGCTGCACGCCGGCTGTCCTGGCTGGGCGCAGGGTTTTGGTGCAGGCAGGCACCTGTGCGGGGCTCGGGTGCCGAGGAATGCGGCGTGCGGGTAAATGTGTGCACTCTGGTAAACATAAAGGCGAGAAGAGCGAGTCAGCGTAGCCCTGTTTGTTTGCAATACCATAAGTTTTACATTCCCCTGTCGGGGTGAAGCAGGAGGCAGATGATGCTATCTCTGCAGTGGGATGCTGGCTACAGCAATGCCTCGCCTGTGTTAGCCAAGCTTCGTGGGGAGTTTAACGTAATGGGGGCCGGGAGCTGCTTCCCCTCATGGGTGCCTCATTTCAAGCCTCACACCAAGCGTACGTGCTCTCCCTAGCCCCTCTGCTGTCATTTGCTCAGTGTTTTAATAATTCATAATTAATGCAACTTGCAGCCCTGGTTTTGCAAAGCACACAGTGCAGCCGGGGAGCTTTAAGCGCGTTGGAGTGCTTTGTTGTGGCAAGGTTTTAGAGGTGATGCGTACAAGGAATATCAGCTCTTCGGACTTCGTGCCGTTGGCTTGCTTCTTCCATTGTTATTTTCCTTGGAAACATTTTATAGGATAGACACAGCTTTTGCAGTCGGGGTGGGGAAGGACTTCAGAGGGGATCGTACAGCATGTTCTAAGCAAACCTTAATGTTAAACAGAAACCTGCTTTGTGTTCCCAGCGCTGTAGCCAGCCCAAGCTTTATATCGAATGCCCACAGACAAGCTACAGCTTTCACTTGTGCTCATCCAAAACGTGTGCGTTTCCATGGCTTCCGTGCGAAGTATTGAGCCTGGCAGCCCCACGCAGCAGCAAGTGGCAGCAAAATAACCTGCTGTGCCCACGTGCGCGAGCTGCAGGCTGGCCGCGGGACGGGCGCACCCAGAGGCACCGCGCTGGCAGCAGGGGACATCGCTTCCTGCCAGGGCCAGCGCAGCTGTGCTGCCCGTCCCTGTGGTCTGACCATGGACGGTGTCTGCAAAACAGGAGCAGCAGCTGCAGGGTGTCGTCAGGGGCTTCTCCCCACCATGCGTGATGTTTGGGACTTTTGCATCCGAAGCCCCGCAGTGTGCGTTTGCTGCATGTACCGATGGGGACCCGTGACTTTGCGGAAGGAAAGCCTCGTGGGAGCCACCTCTGGGTTACTGTGTCACCCTCAGGCTTGCACCCTTGGAAAGGGGCTGGGATTTGTACAGAAGCAGCCGGCTACTACCACAGGCTACAGCAAGGCTCCTGCACAGCCCTGTGAAACAGATTCTCAGATTTCCTTATTAGAAAAATACCCGCTGCATGGCAGGGTCTCCCTTTTGCACTCCCTTTTTTCCAGGTTAGGGCTTGATCAGATTATTAGCTGTGTTCCCAGATGAAACACTTCATTAAGAGGGAGCTGCAGTGGCTGTAAATAAATGCTGGTAACTCAAGAAGCTTGGGTCTCAACGCAGTGCTGTAGCTAAATGACCGCAGGAGGGGAGGGTCAGGGCCACGTTCACCCGCTCAGGGCGGTGCAGGACCACAGCAGCGTCCCCAGGGATCTGCAGCCGTCGGTGTGGGTTGTGAGGACCAGCAGCAGTTGTCTGCACACAGCAGCTCTCCTCCTTTCCTCCAGCATCCCATTTCTCGGACTTCTGACCAATTTCATTTTATTGCTGAAATTTGCCTTGCAGGAGTTCAGCAGACCTGGAGGATAACGCGTTCCCCTCCTCTTTGCAAGCATTATGTCCACATTTGAAAGCTGTTATTATATCCCCTTCAGCCTTCTCTTCTCTAGACTAAACAACCCATGCTCTTTCAAACTTTATTCCTAGGTCATGTTTTTTGATCAAGTTTTTTTAGACAAATTGTTATTGCTGTCCCCTGAACTCCCTGCAGTCGGGCTGGAGCGTTCCCTGCTTGCTGAGGCTTTGCGGCTCCCTGGAGAAAGGCAGGAATGTTTCAGAGCTTGGAAGGATGAGGGTGGCAGCAGGGAGAAAGCAGTCCCCTGATCACAGTGCTTCCTTGAAGCTCCCTTAGGAGGTCTTCGTCCACCTCATGTCAGTGGGAATGGAAAATAAGTCAAGAAGCATCGTTGTGTTTCGTGCGAGTTAGAAGTCGCATCCTTGACCTGGTGCCTGGTCCAGGCACCGTGAGAGCCATGGAGTGCTCTTACAGTGTGAAAAAGTGGCTGCGCTCGTGGGTGAGTGAAGGAAATCCTTCACCGCCCCTAGGAGCAGGTAACAACGAAGCTTTGGGATTTCCAGAGCAAGTCACTCCTGGAAACATTATAAGAAAAAAAGTAAAGGAAACCTTTCTCTTTGTTGAAGTCTGCTCGGGGGCAGGCACGCATTCTGCTTTGCTTCCAGCCGAGAGGGGAAATTTAACCACGGTAAGCCATCTGAAATTTGTGGTGCTTTTTAAGCAAATTTAGTTTAGACTTGGAAATCTCAAAATTGAAGCCCTCGGGTGTTTCCCCCACTTCTGCATGGCAGGGCCATGCTCCCTCCCGAAGCCAGCTCGTTACAGTCAATGCTTTCCCAGCGATTCAAGATCTTATAATGTGTGTGCTTAATTATATTCAGGCCATCCGGATGAACAGCCAAAAGCATCCCCTGGGCCTAGTAATTACTGATTAAACCTTACGCTGGGGGCATGAGCTGTGCGTTTACCACAGGTCCCTCATCCGAAGTCGTTTCTGAAGTCGTTTCCCCATGTGCTGACCAGCGCTTCGAAGAGGGAAGGGAAAAGGCTGTGCTCCTGCTGAGGTGCCTGCAAGGGGCTGGAGACCTGGGTCCTCCGTGACCTCAACCTGAGCATCGCTGGATCTTTTCCTGCATGCAGGGCTCCCACTGGTGCCACGCAGGACGCATGCCACGCTTAATTGGGAAATCCTGCTCAGCTCTTCTCCTGTCTCGGGAGCCTCTCCCTGCATGCTCACGGTTGTTCTCGCTGGATGCAGACCCAGAGGAGCTGAGAGTGCAGGTGCCGTGTCAGATGTGGCAGGGGCCGGCTGCACACTGGGGACAAATCTCCGTCCCGGCAGAGCGGGATGAGACCGGTTCCTTGCAAATGATGCTGCCAAAATGGGTCTGCTGCTGCTGAGGCATGCTGTGGCGCTCGGAGCTGTGTTCCTGCGAAGCACCGGTGTCGTTCTTTCTCATTATGGAGCCGCGCTGCTTCTCTTAATGAAGGGTTGCAGGAATGTCACCGAGGGCTCATTTTCTTTGGCATCAGCTATTGTCTGACACAGCTGATTAAGGCCAAATTCAGCTGTCGGCAGCTGTGATTCATGCTTGGATCAGCTCAGACGGCCACCCTGCTGCCCCTCTAGCCTTTCGAGAGGCTTTTGCTCACGTTGCGAGGGTGCTCATCCCTCACGGGGGGCTGTCCGGCTCCTCTGCGGTGGCACAGAGGGGACCGGGGCGCAGTGAGTAGTGTGACAAACAGCGTAACCGGGATCAAACTGCAGAAGGCAGCAGCTCCTGCGGCACGAGCCAGACATTGCTGCAAAGGCAGCAGCGGGGATGGGAAGCCTCGTGCGGGGCTGCTTCCAAACAGAGGAGGCAGGGGGCAGCCGCAGAAGCCGGCAGGGTTGGTTTAACTTGCCCGAGATCAGCAGAAAAACAAAGCTTCACGCAAAGCTGGTGTGAAAAGCGTGTCCTTCTCGAAACAAAACGCAGCTTTGCTTTTCTTAGCCCAGCCTCTCCCTTTTCCTGCGGCATTCAGGGATTGCCTTAGCTTAGCTTTGCTCTGCAGTGATAAAAACTGGAATCATCCCAATTAGAAGCAGGAAAGCAAATGAGCTTCGTACATGGCGCCGGGGGCTGGGACTCGTGGAGCAAAGCCAGGCAGTGCCAGACTGGGGCTGGAACGCCGGGTTGTGCTCGAGTGCTGAAACTCTCCCTGGTGCTCCCATGGATAGGATTAGGCTGGGCTGGGCACTTTTGGAAAACCTTGTCCATCTTTGCAGGATCTGTAGGTCTTTTTAAGGCTGAGTCCCAAGGACACGCTGAAGCAGATTGTGAGCGGGGTTAGCGACAGCAGCCCTTGTTCTTGCTTGTTTTTGGCAGGCACTGGCTAATGCTGAAGGAGCTGAGTTCTCGATGAAATGCAAGCAGCTTTTGTTAAGGGAATAAAGTTTATTCTTGAATTGTGGGCTGGGTTGTTGTTTTTTTTAATTAATTTACAAAGTCGTAAATTCTTGATGATTGCATAAGGGGTGTGCGTCATGTTGAAAATCCTGCTGATGGTGCACAGTGCTCCCACTTTGGTCTGCCCAGGGAGATTGTCAGAGCGCCGGGGAGAAAAGCGCCAAAGCAAACACTCTGCATTTGATTTGGGATGAAATGTATTTCCTTTGAAACAGCTTGCGAAATATGTTGTCCTGAGCTTGTAATGCAAGCGCTTGCTGCTGCCAGTTGTCAAACCAACATGGAGGCAGTCAGAAAATAGTCAGAAAACACCCAGAAAACAGACCAGGGCCTAGGGAACCGTGGAGCACATTGAGTTTCTTGTCCGTGCAACGAGGCTGAGCAGACACCCCACTTCTCTGCGGCAGGGTTAAGGCCTGCTGGGCTGGAGAGAAGGACCTTGCACATGGGCAAGGCTGCGCTTGCCATCCTACCACAGGTGTCACCCTGGGGACATCGCAGCGCAGCTCAGTGACAAGCCCGAATAGGTCAGTGGCCCCATTTTTGGCTGCTCCTGACACTGCTCAGTCCTTCAAAACATGTCATCGTTGAGCAAGGTGTGGGTGCTGGATCATGGCACCCTAGTTATCTCAGTGTGCAGGAGGCCTCGGGTTACCTCTGACACATGAATTTGTTGCTGGCATCACTAGTTATTCCTATCAAGTCGCAGACAGCGTAAACATATGGGGAAGGAAGTCAGGAAAAGCAACTTAAACAGTCCTTGGAGTTCAACTCAAAACACCTTAAATTGGTGTGATTTCCCCAAAGGAGGATCTGTCTCCTCTTTAAAAAAAAATAAAAAAATCATCCTCCTGAAGGGCTCTTCAGGACAACATCTAAAACAGAGTTTACAGCAAAAGTCCACAGGTTCAGGCCAAAACCTACCTTCTCCCTGCATCTCCAGTGACAGGAAATTCTCCTTCTGATCTCTTTTTTCCCTCCCTTTCCCCTTCCTGCAAAGGCCTCTCTGCAGACGGCGGAGCCAAGCGCCAGGAGCACCTCTCCAGGTTCTCGATGCCCGACCTGAGCAAAGACTCAGGCATGAACGTCTCCGAGAAGATGAGCAATATGGGGACCCTGAACTCCTCCGTGCAGTTCCGCAGCGCCGAATCCGTCCGCAGCCTGCTCTCCGTGCAGCAGTACCCAGACCTGGAGCCCAACCTGCACGACCTGGCCAGCCCCATCGGCTACCGCGAGCGGCCGGCGCACGGCCGCCTGCACCAGAGCTTCGACTACGGCAGCGGGGTGCCCGGGGGCAAGCTGGCAGCGCAGGACGGCGCGAGGCATGCCCCCATGAGCGAGCGCACGCGCCGGCGAACTACCCTGCGGGACGAGGACCGGCATTACCGCCCGCACCGGCCACGGCGGTCCCGGCGCTCCCGCTCGGATAACGCCCTGCACCTCGCCAGCGAGCAGTGCTGCCGGCTGAAGGAGAGGCCCTCGCTGCGAGCCAGGGAAGACTACGACCAGTTCGTGCACCAGCGGAGCTGCAGAGAGACCCTGGAGCAGGGTCCCCGCAGGGACGCCTACGGCCACTGTCCCAGGACGGTGTCGGACCTCGCCCTGCAGAACCACTTGGGCGAGCGATGGGGGCCCTACTTCGCCGAGTACGACTGGTGCTCGACCTGCTCCTCCTCTTCGGAGTCCGACAACGAGGGCTATTTCCTCGGGGAGCCGATTCCCCAGCCCGCCCGCCTCCGGTACGTGACCAGCGAGGAGCTCCTGCACAAGTACGGCTCCTACAGCATGCCCAAGTCTTCCACCTTGGGCGGCAGAGGACAGTTGCACAGCCGGAAAAGACAGAAGAGCAAAAACTGTATCATATCCTAATGGCATCCTTGCGGGGCACCTTCGGAGAATGTAGATTAACTCACAAACTTGCACTGTTCTAGATCATGTAAGCTCTTTTTATTGTAACAAAAAGACCTGAAGAGTAGGGATTTGTAAGAAGGTTGTAGACTGGCTTCTATAAATAGTCATAACTGTGGGCACAGTGAGTATATTTTGCACATCTTACTTTGAAAACAAAAAAAAAGTTCACTTTAGCCTGTAATATTTAGCTAGTAGTTTCTGTTCTTTCTCCCGAATACAGCCACCTGTTGAGTTCTCTTTGCCGTACGTTTTTGTTACCACTGTTTGCTATCATCATCAATCTGCTGGTAGCTTTTGCTTTCCACCATGTCGTCGTTTTCCATTGCTCATTTTGGTACGTATTTGTCTCTCTTAGACAGTTTGGGAGCCTAAGTTATTTCCGTGGTTGTTGTAAATGCAATGTAAATGAGAGTTTGGAGAAAATATTTTTGTATTTTGTAATATCAGAGGAATTTCTATATCTTAGAGTCACTGGGAAAATGCATGCACATCCATAACTGTATTCCGCCAGAGCTGAACAAACAGTACTTTAGTCCCCCCCACGATTCGTTTCATCATCAAATTTCTTAAGCATATCAGTGAGAGTTCGAGTAGTTGTTTTGAGTTATTTTTTAAACTTTTTTTTTTTCCTCTTTGCTTTGTTCCTGGTAAATAAAGAGAACATTTTCAGATTCATTAAATCTTGAAGAGGCCCAGGTGGCACTTTGAAGTCTGCTCACACCTGTGGTTTTCAGGTACACTATCAGTCAAATACAGGAATCCTGACAGCTGCAAAAGTGACTTTTTTTTGTTAAATAGGAAAGAACAGAACTACCAAATGTCTGCAAAGTTGTAAATGACCAAAGCTGGAGAAGGAATTTTACACCTCTGTAGAGAATGCTGAAGTTACTAAACGTTGAACTATTATTTGGAGTAAATAAAAGTGTAAATGGTGCAATTGTGTGATGTCAGCATGACGTTGTTTTGAGTATAGACTTGTCTTATGGTGCTCTAGTTTTCTGGGTTATGTTAACTGCTGTTCATTACCAAATGGAAGTCTCAGTATTGCCTACTGCCTAACACTTCAGAGATCAACTGCAAACTGCTCCCCGCGGGCCTGATCCTGCCCTGGCCAAGCACCAACAGCATCGCCGTGGTCGAGTGTCACATCAGTAGGGCTCAGCTATGTTGTATTCTGGTGGACGTGAGTTTTTCTCTGTATGCTTTCAACCATCGGGGTAGCGACAGTGCAGCGTGTCCCAATGCGGGCGGTGGAGAAGGCGGATGCGCTGCGGGGTCACAGGCGATGCCGCTTGTGGCAGCGGTCCCCGGCATCCTCGCCACCTCCCAGCGGGAATTCGGGAGGACGGAGGGGCCCCGTGTCCCCCCCCGCTGCGGGACCAGCACCGGCGGGAGCATCCCTGCAGAGCGCGGGGACGCGGCGTTGCCTGCCCACAGCAGCAGATGCAGAAAAATCGTGAAGATGGATGTCTCCATACCACAAACTATTGCTAGGAATTTTTTTGTTGTTTGTAAAGGACAATGTGATAATTATTATACCTTTAAAAAGAAAAAAAAAAAAGAAAGAAAAAAGAAATGACACTTAAGTATATTTAAAAAAAATGTTTTTTCCAGTTGGAATAAATGGAAGTATTCATCCAATGGGAAGAGTCTCACGTGTATGTTTTTACTCTGAAGGCCTGTTGGTTAATTGTGGAGTACAAGACCTTATTTTCTCTTGGCCTGTGCTACATTTAAAGCATGAAGACCAGCTCGGTCCCATGCCTGACTCCATCTCTGGTGGACAGGGAAACCCAAGGCAGGAGGCTGCTGCCCCCATGCACCTCCCCAGGGCTGCTGCTCCCATGGGTTTTTGGTGTTAAAAAAGCTGGGTCTTCACCTGGTGCAAGTCAGCGTGGCTCAGCTGAAATCCATAGCACAGCTCTGATTTGTGCCGAGTGAGACTTCAACCTGTAATTTATAAATAACAGCCTTCTCCTTAGAAAGATCACAGATCTTTACATGTTTTCCCAAACAGGCCTGGTAAGGAGGGTAGGGGTATTGCTTTCAGTGACAAGTATGACACTAACTACAGGTTATTATATAATTGGCTTTTAATATGTACAATTTAATTCTTTGTCACTGATTAAAAGCACAATGAATGTTGTCTATCAGCCCTAAGTACCTCGTACAGCTGAGCTGCCTGAGGACTACCGACTGTTTGTACAGCGAACCCTGAATTGCTCAGCAAATGACAAAGAACTAATCCCTAGGTTTCTTGTTTAACTGCTTGTTGCCTCTCTAAAAATTTAACTTGATCGGTGGACGCAGGGTACTTCTGCCTGTTGCCCAGCCAGCACTGGAGTCTTGTTGACCATCAGAATTGCTGCACGTTTTCCAATGCAATTCCTTAACAAACTCCCGCGGTGGCCACGTGCATGGATGGTCTCGTCGCTGAGCAGTGGCTCTTCTAAGCCCCAAGCATCGCTGTGTCCATGCAGACTGCTGGTGTCCAGTCCGGTTTTAATGCAGCACTGAAATCAGAACAGACAGGCAGCAAATTGGTGAGATAAGACCATCTGAGGTGATGCTCCCCTCTGCTGTGCCCTTTGCCAGCACAACATAAAGGTCTTAGATCACGTTTTGTAAGAAAGAAAACAGCAGGTCAATATGAATTTCAGCAATAGAAGTGTAAACCCAGCTAAAGTCAGCTTCCAAACCCTTTTTTATTTTTCATATGGGCTCCAGAAGTCCCATACACTTCTGCACATGGGTGAAGAAGGACTTTTTTTTTTTTTTTCTTATCCAGGGTATGATTAACCATTTCTGACAAACCCACTGAGCCTGAGGGCTGGAGCTACAAGCCCGTAAAATTCTGCTCCCTCACCATCTGGCCCCGCTGGGTTACCATCATGCACCCGCTGCCTGCGGGTCGCCAGCGCCCCGGGGAGCAGGGGGCACCTTGGGGCACCTTTGTGGTCACTCTTTCTGTCTTTCCCATCTCCCAGAATTTGGTACACACGGCTCCAGCTGATGCGGATGAGTGCCAGCTGGTGGGGGAGCTGGGGACGGTGCTGATGTAGGGGTTTTGCCAAGGGAGCCCTTGACAGCTGTGGTACCAGAGTCAGTCTGGCACGGTGTCAACCCTTCTACAAAAAAAAATAAAAAAATCTGTTTAGGTCTATTGCTGCCACGATTTTCTTCTGTGAAAGATCCCCTCCTCCCCCGAAATAGATACAGTATCCAAAGGAGCACTCAATCGTAATTTTAATGGCTTCCCTGTTTGTTTTTTTTTTTTAAATGTTCTCAACTTTTGGAAGCAGCTGCTTGGAGCTGGTAGTTTCCTTTCCCATTTCACTCTTTCTGCCCAGGCCCTTGTGCCAGCCACTGCCCTGCCTTCGGGCTAAACCCCAGGGTGGGCTGGCTTCAGCAGCGCCCTGGCACCCATGAGATGAGAAGCCTGAAGAGCCGTGCCTCGCTGCTGAACATGGGTTTGCGAGGGCAGGGGCTCAGGATGCCTTCAGCAGCGGGGCTGGGAGCGTGCATCACCTCCCACAAGCTCCTCATGAGCATGCAGACACGAGCTTTTGCCAGGTGTCACAGCTTTGCAAAGCCAGCTTTGCCAGGTGTCACATCTTTGCCGTGGCCCAGGGGCAGCGGGAGCATGGCACCCTCCGGGCGCGTTCTCCCAGGCAGGCTGGGGGGGCTCAATACAGCCCATGCCACCTCCAAAATGCCCCCCGTGGGCAGCATGTTGGCCCAAAAGCTGCCGAGCTGTGCAGGGAAGCATGCAGCACACTGAGGCGTGTTTTTCGGGAAGCCAAAAGCAACACAGACTTGAACCCATGCAGATAAACCACAATCGGATGAGCAGAGCCTCTGTGGAGGGACGCAGAGAGGGGAAGCAGAAGGTTAGAAGCCATCAGGAGCACCCCGAGCTGGAAACTGTTGTACAGAGATCAGCCCATATTTGCCAACGGCACAAACGGCTCTGGCTACACGAGATGCCTCCCCCGCAGCTGCCCTCTGCCCTCTTCAGCCAAAATTCAGCCTCGCTGGCTGGCCAAGAGCTGGTCACCCCAGCACGTTGGCACCACTGCCCACGCAGTATGGGGCCAGCAGCGCAGCCGGGTGCCTGGGCTGGGAGCTGCCACCCTACCTGGTAAATGTTGCTCTTCCAGGCTGAAAACAAAAGATCCCCATTCCTTGTGTTTACATACAGTTACGCTATTTGTGAAATCTAGGCCGTCCTCATTCTCCTGGAGATTACCTGCCACCTATTACTTACCATCCTCCATGGCCAGGGGAAGCTCATTAGCTAAGAGCAATTTCAGAGGACTATTTTAAAGATTAAACGCCCTGTCTTTTTTTTTTTCGTCCCATTTGCTCACACCACCTGACATGATGGTAAAGCATCGACTTTATGCAACATATTTTCCATTTTCAACCTAGATCCTTAAAACTATTTAGGAATTCAGGTCCCATTTGAGTACAAGGGGAACTGGTGGCCAGGGATGCTGAGGGCCATGAACAAGTCACTGAGGAGCTGGGGCCTGTTTCCAAAACCATCTGCAAGCCATCACGTTGAAGTAACAGTGCACTCGCAAACTGTACCCAATACTAGCATTTTTCCCGGAGGAGCGGGTGGAACGTTTCAGTTCCGCCTGCGAAGCGGGGCCCCGTTAGCCGGGCTGCCTGAGCCGCCCAGCCCACCGCCGGCCGAGCCCCCGCGCAGAGCCCCGACCCCGTCCCACGCCGCCAGCTCAGCACGGGAGGTCACCAACCCCGGCACTTCAGCTGTCCATTTTCTGAGCTATACCAGCATGGTTCGGTTGACTCCCTTGGCTTTTCCAGGTGTGAGCTCTTGCCTTTCTGCTGCTTTTTAAATTGCCTGCAGACCAGCACTAGTCAGCTGAAGGCTGGCAGCTCTGCAACTAAAGGGCTCTCCATACGTGTTTTTGCTTTGGAGAGTCCCACAAGCACCCGCCCACGTGCACTCTGTGAAAGGCCCTCCCATTTTCCACATCTATTTTTATTTTACAATATTTAAAAAAAAAAAAAAAAAAAGCCTTTTATTCCCAGACAGTACTGCTGGATGCTGACATCTCACTTGTTAAACACTGAGACACCGTTACAGTCACAGCTAGTGCCAAGATGCCCGTCTGCACCTCTGAGCAGGAAAAAAATGAGGCAGCTTTAATCATTCGAGTCTGCTACCTCTGCCCATCGGCACGGACCCCGCTGTGCTGCGTGCATCCCCACAGTGCTGCTGGGACCAGGCTTCGTCTCCTCCTGGGAGGAGCGGAGCGGCCGTGGGCTGAAACCACCTGGTGCACTGCTGCCCTGTGCCTCCGTGACAGCGGACCTCTTATCTACAGCTCCACCTTTCTGCTGCTTCATTCGTTATTAATAACACAGCAAATTACCAGCTTCCCTGTTTTAGGCAAAACCGCAGTCGTTTGCTAAAGCACTCTCAGGAGAATTTTCCCGTTGTAAAAGCAAATATTTATATCTGCTGCTGTCTTCGAGGCTCTGGATATGATCAATTCTTAAAGTGAGATTTAGCTGAAAGAACTGATTTATTAAAATGGATAAACAAAGGCCTGTGAAGCAAGTTAATTCAGTCTAAATAAAGCATTAAACTCTGAAGAGTGCACATCACATCACAGTATATACATACACATACATACGTATATACATGTGTATATACACACACAGACATACACACACATAATTCATGCAATCAAATACGCAGTCCCCTGGGCTGTGATCCCACATCAGCTTCACCCCCATGGGAAAGCTGGCCCTCAGCTGCGCTATGTGTACATTAGGCTACGTATATATTAGCATGTGCAAGGATTTATAACAACTCCAGCCCTGCAGTCAGCCACAGCCACCCCTGCCCAACTGCTGGCTCTGCCAGGGCTTGGTGCCTCAGTTTCCCCAGCTCCAAAGCTCCACTGTAATAATGTTTTTACCCACAAGGAGCTTAAAACCCTGGCTTCCTTTCCGTAAGTTTGTCTCTAATAGTCAATTATTTGCTCGTGAGCACTCTTTTATGGCTGATGCTGGAGCAGGCTCAAGAAGCTTTTATTTTGGTACTCGGTTTAATTAGCTTTTTTGGAACAGCAAGGCAGGAGCAACATCCATTCTTGCTGCTCATCACATATTCATTATTTACATTTCCAGTATCCCAAGTAACTCCCCACAGAAAACAAATAAATGAAGGCTGAAACATACAAAACATCTGGAGGTGCTGTAATTATTACTGATCATTCGCAAAGCACAAGGGCTCCGCAGAGTGCTGTGGCATGATGGAGTCCGTGTGCCTGTTTGAAAGGACAGTGGTATATCAGCCAAATGGAGTTTTTTGCCATGGTGGTGTCCAGGGGGAGCTCCCCATCCATGGTACCCTGTGGCCCTGGAAGTGCCACTCTCTTGCTCATTCAAGGTTCTCATAATTTGGAAAAATAATTAAATATAATGACATCATCTCCCATTTCTCATGGAGAAGTGAAGGGGTTTTTTTTCTTTCTTTCTTTCTTATACATTTGTTTTTGGCATCCAAGGGGCATGTGCTCACCAGCACATGGGGGGAGATGCTGAGCAAAAGGCCTTGCCATCAGGCTGGAAGGATCCAGAAGAAGCCCCCAGCCTCCTCCCAGCCCAGCCGTATGGGTTTGATCGCCCCTTGACTCCGAGCCAAGAGGCAAAGCAGTGAAGTTTCTAGTTGGAGTTGGGAGGCAGCAGCCTTCGGAGCTCTTGGCCCCTGATAGTAAATACAGCTGGTCAAATTAGAGCTGTTGAATAATTTATGTGATGACTCTTCAAAATAGTAAATCCCCACCCCACCCCCCTGAGCTCACTCCATCCTTCATCAGATTATGTGGCTGGTGAACAGTTTATGAATATTTAAGGAGTTTTACTAAATTAATAGAACCTTGTAAAAACAGTTTTAAAATGTCGAGTGAAATATTTGCATATCGCGTTTCCCACTAGTCGCGCAGCTACAGGGGCAGGAAATGGGAGCCGGTGAGCGCTGTTGTAAAACTGTCGTTATTGGGGCCCAAATTTGCGGGCGCTGAGGCCGGCAGATGCAATCTGGCACCCAGCCCCAAGCTCCCTGCCCATGCAGCGCCCCGTGCCCCCCGCCCCCTCCTTCACCCTTGCCCTTGGGTGAGACACAGGCGAAATAGGGCTTTTCCCGTGCCGGCCTTCCTGGGAACGCGCTGCTGGGGTGTGACTGATGTGGGTTAAAGGCTCGTGCAAAGCACGAGTCACCAAAGCGGGTGGGAAGGGCAAGGTGGGCATGGCCCCACGGGTGCCGCTGGCCCGGCCAGGGGCAGCTCAGCCCCCGGGTGAGCCCTGGGCTGTGCAGCTCGGAGCGAACGCGCTCGCTGCACGCGTTGGTCAGCCCGGGCACCCTCACCGTGTTCCTGCCCCAGGACAAAGCCAGGCTGCGCGGCTGCAGCACCGGCACCAAGGTGACCCAGGTGGTGGGTGGTGGGGTGTTGGCTGGGAGAGCGGAGACAGAGAGAGAGTAGAAGGGANAAAGGAAAGGAAAGGAAAGGAAAGGAAAGGAAAGGAAAGGAAAGGAAAGGAAAGGAAAGGAAAGGAAAGGAAAGGAAAGGAAAGGAAAGGAAAGGAAAGGAAAGGAAAGGAAAGGAAAGGAAAGGAAAGGAAAGGAAAGGAAAGGAAAGGAAAGGAAAGGAAAGGAAAGGAAAGGAAAGGAAAGGAAAGGAAAGGAAAGGAAAGGAAAGGAAAGGAAAGGAAAGGAGAAGGGGCCGGGGTGGGGCAGGCAGAAGCCCCCCGCTGTGTGCCGCAGCCAGCACAGCCCTGCCCTCCAGCAGCAGGGCAGGGGCAGAGCCCCCACCGCAGGATGGAGGCTGCCAGGTGCTGCAGCCACTGCACCCTGCTGCATCTGGACCGGGGCTGGAGGGGTGCAGGAGGGGTGCAGGAGACCCGTGCCCATCAGCCGAGCACCTCAGCAACCTCCTTTCCTGCCAAATCTGTTTCCAACAGTTATTTCAGATTTCTTAACAGTGGGAGTAAGCGCGCCTGGCTTCACCACCTGGCCCAGTCATGACGGCTGAGGGCTGTGCTCAGAGGAAGCAACTCTTTTTGCATATTTATGAACGTAATCGCTCATGGTGAAAGATGCAAAAGAGGAAGTTGATTCTGGATGCACAGAGAACTGGAGCAAACAAGCACGCTCCCCATGGAGGCTTTATGGCAGCCCCAGAGATCTCTAGCATTAATGCTGCTTGCTTGTTAACAGCCACAAGAGTGTCGGGAGAGGCTGGCTGGGGGGGGAAGAAAGGTGGAAATCTCCCAGTATCACTTTCATAATTTGGAGTTTCAAACTAATGTTGATGAGGACGTCATTACTGCTGAGCATCCGCTGGGCTCAGGGTGTAAAAATTCCTTTTATTCGTCTCAAGTGTCAGGATTTGCAAGTGCAAGAAATTTTCAAGTGCTTGTCTGGATCCCTGTTTGTATGCAAATGATGCTGTGAAATTTCTTAGACTGAAAGTCCTGATTTCAGTTAGCAACAGTCAAAGTATCTGTCAGCCTTGTCAGAACAGAGATACTTTGATTCTTCCAGGTCAAAACAACCCAAAATTCTTGATAGAATATTCAGGCAGTTTAAAGACATGATGAGCAAAATGAACATGCTTTAAACCATTTTTCCTTCTGATGAAATTAGTATTTTGAGATATGCAAGCACTGCCTGGGATCTCCCCAGCACCACCAGCAGATTCCTGCCTGTTTGCTTTAAAGCAGGGGTCAAGTCCCTGAGTTTGCTGGGGATAAACAAGCTGGTTTCAGGGGCCAGCCTGAGACTGGTGGCCTGCCTCACAAGCTGGCAGGACCGGGCAGCTGGGACATGGGCTGGTTTGTCCCCAGCTCAGTCCCTCTGCACAGAAGTAGCAAAAAGCAGTGCTGCAGAACAGAGGAAATTTCCAGGGGTCCCTAAGCAGCTAAACTGGGCAGCTTTGGGATCCAGGGGGGCTGCTGGAAGAAAGCAGAAAGCCTTTTCATTATCTTCTATTGCCAGAGGAGCTGCTTACCTGTCCTGAACCAGTTACTGCAAGTTTCCCATTTCTAGCGCATTCAGCTTTTATACCTTCATAGTCCGTTGCTCACTGCAAAAGACAAAGAAAGCAGGCACTGCTCTGCAATGAGCATCTACCTCCAGCACTGAAAGCAGATGGAGTTTCATTTACAGAGGTGAACACAATGCACTCTCACACACACAGTTCTGCATCACAGCCTCTATCTTTTACATGAAGAACTGAGGAAATAACATATTTTAATAACAGCATGAATATATCCCTCAAGCGCTGACTGATAAGGCAGTAATCAAGTTTCAGCAACACGGAGCGAGATTCCACAGCACTCTTTCCCGAAGATAAGCCAGTCCCAGGAACGGCGGGGTACCCTCTTCCCATCAGCACGCGTGCTCTTCCGGAGAAGTGATTTCTCCATTACCCACTACATCAAACTGCAGTCAGAATATCCAAACCCGCATCAGCTCCCAATGTGCCTTCATCTAATAGCCCTGATAACCACATTGGCTTCATTTTCATACTGCATTATTTATTCATGGTGCCCTGGGGAAGGATGAGCCTCATGAACAGTGGGAGCGGACCACGTACCACAGAGCAATGCCTTCCTCTCACTGATGCTCTACCGTTACTTTTGCAGCAAGGACCCAAGCGAGCTGCTCTCCAGCCAGCAGCAGCACCGCAAGCCTCTGCCTGCAGAGCAGAGGGGCAGCATGATGCTGGGCACAGGCACACACGGGGCATCTCTCACCACCCCTAACAGGACAGTCTCTTCCCGCTACAAAGCTCTGCACTAACCCACAGTCCCAGAGGAGAGGAGGTTGCGCCGAGCGCAGTGGGAAGCGAGGTTGAATCCTGCACCCGAGGCACCTGTTTGCCGCAGGCAGCCACAGCCACGTCAGACCGTCCTCGGGACGCCAGCTCGGTGGCCACAACAGAAATGCAGCTCAAGCAAGCACCTGAGCAGCCATGGCCAAAATTGCCTGTGGCAGAGAAAGGCACTGGATCCTTCTGCACCACCAATGCTGCTCATGCTCCTTATTCTTTGCCCCAGAGCATGGCGTGGGGGACATTTTATCAGCACAACCTCATTCTTTATTCGCTTCATCAAATTTTGGGTCCTTGTATTTCAGGCTTTCAGAAGGCTGAATTTTTGGCGTGGGGTTTTACGGCTCGCTGCCCCCACGTGTACTGCCCCACAACATTTGCACAAGTAAGTTTGAGCCTTGGGATGGGCAAGCTCTTTGCAGAAATGTGAATGTTTGCTCGTGATTGTGCAAATACGACTTTGCAAATGTGGCCCATGCCACTCCGGCAGGGCAAGCAGTGAGGATGAATTTACTGCTGCAATAATGATATAATAGCTCGGTACTACATAACCGTGTCCTTCTAGATTTAGCACATGGAGTGGGTAGATGGTAGAAAGCACTGTTGGACATGTGGTGGTGGTGACTGCAAACTCCAGTTTGAAAAAGTGGGAAAAAAAGCCCAACTGTTTCTCTTGACTTCATCTACATTTTCAAGGTCAGCCATCCCATCCTGTATATGAAGAGGAAAATGCTAACACTTCTCCAGCTGTTCCTAGACAACTGAAATCTGCTGTTTAATTCCAAGGCCATTTGGTCCCTGTCTCCAACTTTCAGCTAAAAATGTACTGATTTCTAAAAGGCTTAGGCAAGAAGAGGAAAGAGCATTTCATGTTCTTGCAAAAATACAAGGAGATACAAGTTCCTGTGAGATTTTTACCTACTCCATATCATACCTTTAATCCCATAATTAGGTCTCCTGTCATTTCTTTTAATGCTCTGCTCCACTTATCCATGGCTTTCTGACCCTGTTTCCATATTTGGTAATATCTTTTTTTTTTTTATTTCCACTCTCAAAAGGAAAAAAAAAAAAGAAAAAGTATTCTTGACCTTCACTCAAATAACTGAAATCTGTAGGAACTGCACTAACGTTATACTTCAAGGGGGATGGTCATGGTCTCAGAGCAGGACTTGGCAGAGCAGAAGTGCCCCAGGGCAGGCGCTGGGAGAAAAGCTGCAGCAATGTTGTGCCATGCCACCAGCCCATCCAGTGGCTGTCCCCAGATTTGGCTCTGAGAGGAGCGGGATCTTCTCATCGTTGAGTGGCACTGCCTGCAAAAAGCCTGATCTTTCTGGCAAACCTAAATATGCAAAACACAGGTGGTGGCTGAGCACACGCTACAGCCTACAGGGGAAGCTGAACAGGCAGGGCGTGCAGAGAGGGCACGTAGTCCTCTTGCATTCAAATGACAGTCGAGATTTATTAACAGTGAAAACCTTCCTGCCTGTGAAATGGTACATGCTCCCCGTCAGATACAAGCAGTGAAACCATTTTCCCAAATGCCAAATCTAAGAATAGATTAGCCATGTGTCAACTGCACATCACCTTTTTATCTGGTAGATGTTTATTTAGTAAAGACAGAATATCTGTTAGGTGAAAGCCAGCCACCTGCTGCCAAACAGTAACCTTCACATTGCCACAGATGAATGTGTTCTCAGCTAATTTATGCTAATACCACACTTGCCAACTGTTGAAAGACCGCATTTCCCACCAGTACCGCGTGGGCCTGAAGGCAGCTGCCCCCTCTTCGAGGTGAGCACGAAAACCCAGCGAGCGCCGCAGCTGCCAGGAGCGGCCCTCAGCCAGGTCTGCAAGGCCAACAGGAGAGCATCCGGCAAGGATATTTGGGTCTGAAATTTGGCACGGTGAATTCCTCCCCCATCTCCATTTGCAGATGCAGGTCTTGGGCTCATCTCTATCACTCCCAATATCTCCAGCACTCAGGTGTACAGACCCATCTCAGTCCGCCCAGCACCTGACCCACGCTCTGATTTCACTGCCGTCTCTCCGAGCAGAAATATTGCCTATGCTGAGGCCACTGTTTCCTCCCGCCCAAGTGATGTGCTGGGCAGCACGTGTCCCCAGGGAGGGATGCGAGGTGCTCTGCCGTCCGGCAGCACGCGGCTGGGCGCAGGAGTGGTGAAGGTGTCTTACAGCCAGCCCTGGCTCCCCATGGCAGCTTCAGTGATGCTCACGGTCACTGTAAGTATCTGTGGTTTTCCAGAGCGTGCCCACAAGCAGCAGTTGTAATCGAGTTCTGTCTTGGTCATCTCCAAAGGGGCAACAGGATAATGCTCAGGAAATTAAAGACAGTCATCGAGCTGCTTTGAATGCTGTAACTGTTGCCGTGATTCCTCGGGACTAAAATCAGCCTCTTTTCCTTAAAATGCACGATGTTCCTCCTGGCTCTCGGGTTTTGCTCTGCGGATGCTGCTCACTGAAGCCCGGCACATGCTGCTGGAGCAGGTGATGTCCCTGTCACTGCTGCCGTTCATCCCTGAGCATCCTTTGGCAGGACTTAGCCTTTCGTTGCTGTTCAGGAGCTGAACGTGTTTCTGCCTCATGGCTCATCCCATGCACCCCCAGTTTCTGCTGCCATGGCGGGAGCTCTCCCCATCCAGCTCCGTGCTCCAGGATACCGGGGAGAGCGAATTACATCAGTTTTAGGGTTAACCTGTTTGCATTCATATTCCAAGCCTTGCTTTCACATCTATAACTCATTTTCCAACATCTTCAAGCAAATTTCACACTGTTGGAAAAATGTCAAGGGTTTAATCTGATATGTGTGATATTTACTGATGCCACTAGGGAGAGAGATGATCATATCTTCCACTTCCCATCATATTTCTTACAAGAGTGAAAACATATCAGGAGAATTCACTGTCTTTAGCTATACATTGTATATGCAAATGAACATAAATCAAACTGAGGAGCACAGACAAATAACTCTGTATACAAGAGACCAAAGGAAGAGCTTATGAGCCAAAAGCTTTTTTTTTTTTTTTTTCCAGCTGAAGGTCTTAGGGTACGTGGCTCTGCTGACAAGCCTTGCCACAGCTGCATTTTAACTGCATCATAAAGCAGGACCTGAAGCCCAGGACTGGCTTCCTGCAAGCCTTATGCTTGGTGCCAGATGGATTAAGAATGGAATTAATGATAGCAGGAAAAAAGGCAGATGGATAAAAATTGCAACGCATCGATACTGGAATTTTTCCTCAGACAAGTTTATTCCCTGGAATATCAGGAGGAAAATATTCCTCCGAATCTGCAAAAAAATCCAGAGAGAATGACCTGTGAAATAACCAGCCTTGGAAAACCCACTTGAGGGTAACATTGGTAAAATTGCAGATGAGGATGCTGTCTCGGGCTCCTCGCCCTGCCTGAGCTTTGCTTCCTCTGAGCGCGGATTTGGACAAATTCAGGCAGCAGCTTCACAGCCAGCGGCCACCCCAGTCCTGGCTGATGCTTGACCCAGTGCCTGCTGAAGCTGGGCAGTTCGGAGGTGCCCAACCTGTGCAATAAGGAAGTGGAGGAGGAGGGGGAATTAATTCTGTCTTAGAAAGGCTGGTTGTTGAGAGAGGGAGAGACAGAGTTCTCCATTTCTGATCCTCACTCCAGGCAGGGCTCGATTTCTTTTTTCCAACTGCAGAACACTTCACCAGAAAATGAGCCACAGGAAAAACACAGGCAAGGCTAAACTTCAAATGAGCTCTAATTACACTAATTGCCTTCTCTCCAGCTCCAGGGTGAGCTACGAGGGACCAGGGGGGCAGAAACACAAGTGAGACACAGGCAGCATGGTGCCTCGCTCCTGACCGCAGCCATCACAGCGGCTGCGGCTCTCAGCCAAGGTCATGGCAATCCTGTGCCATGAAACGAGCAGGTAAGGAAGCGAGCAGGTGCTAAAGCTGCCTCATGCCCCTGCCTGGGCAGCACCACCTCCACAACCAAATATATACGTAAAAAAAATGTTCTTTCTGTTTTGGGCTGCTTCAAAACCCAGGATTTACAAGAAAGAGGGAGCAGCGAAGGGCAACAGGCTGGAGGCTTGAGTTAAGCCCTTTGCTGTATCAAGCTCTTTTCTCCACCTAGAAAGTAAATACTCTATTTTAAAGCTCCTTATGTGGTGAGCAGAGGAAACAACGCTTAGTGCTTGTGTTTCGGTCCTCACCTGACCACCTGCAAGCCCCGGGCAGTCGGCGTGGCCGGGACAGGAGGCAGGGACGGGCTCCGGTACCCACGGCAGGGAGGATGCTCCTCACTGAGGGGAGAGGACTGGGCATTTCGGATGTACAAAATGTATGTATAGGGATATATGTCATCCCCGCCTGGCTGACTTCAACACTTGCATCAGTGCCACCGCTTAAAGAGGAGCCCCCTTAGGCCTGTGTATTAAACTCAGCTATTATTAATGCATGACATTCTGCTGATACGCAGATATCAATCAATATTATTGACTTCAGTAAATTTTGCGCTGAGCTTATAAATGTAATTTAATTTTGCCCAGACCAAAGAAAAAAAAAAAAGGCACACTGCATGAAAGCAATATTCCTAAGGATTCATTTTGGACAGACATCTGGATCTCAGAAATAGGACTTGAAGTGTTTGTGGCGAGGAATATGCTTAATTAGATTCATGTCTGAGAAGTCCCCAGCTGTTCTGCAGACAAACAGAAATATCTGAGATTTCTTCCAGCTCTGTGGAGACACAGAGATTGGCTTTTCTCCCTGTTGCCCCAGTCTGAGAGATTTGCATGTATGATTATTATCTGGCGCTCTGTTTCAGACAATACAAGATGCCACACAATCTCTGAGCACAGAGCAAATATTCCAGCATTTTGTTTCATGATTACTTCCACCCTGTTCACTTCAGCATCTAAAAACGCCTTTGGTATATTTTCATGTGAAAGGCTTTCTGGAAGTTGGACATAGCACGCATTCATTATGAAATGAAAATACCTCATGTGTTCAGGATGGAAAAAAAAGCCCTGGCTTTAAAGAAAGCTTTGTAAGCTTATTAAAAACAAGAGTGCTCACTATGCATATCGTTCTGCCAAATGAAAAATTCCCTCCTCTCTTCTCGGGCTTGTAAGTGGCTTTGTGTACCCAAGACATCTCTTTCCAGTGCCCAGCACATTCTCCAGGTTAGTCTAGCTTGGGATAAGATGCCAGCTACCTCGTAACAACAGAAGGGGACTGCAGAGCAGCCACACCTCGACTCCATCGGCACCAGAAAGGCAAACCCACTGGTGACAAATCCCTCTCAGCTCTTGGACCTTCGGACCAACCCACGTGCTGCAGGGAACTGTCGTACCCAAACCACACGTCTGGGGCGAAGCCGAAACAAGAACCGTGTGCCAAAACCACAACCAGCCATAAGCACCACTGCTTGACAGAAGAAGTGAGCCGTGACCGCTCCGACGATCCGCATCCCCGGGGCATGGTAGCAAAGTCCATCCACAGGCGGAAAGACGCAGTTTGGGAGCTCCAGCTGCAGCCGCGATTCCCAGGCTCATCTCATTTCTTGCTCCCCACTGCTCCCCCAGCCCTGTTTTTGGGGGTGCCACCTGCAGCCCCAGTCCTGGCAATGCTGCAGTGGATAGTGGGGTGGCACATGTAGGGTTGGTCCTCCACGGCCTCCTTTCCTCTCATTTCTCCTGCCATTCCTTGGACTTCTCCATTGCTCATCCCACGCCCTGGGACACTCTGCACGTCAGGCAGCTGGCACCTGGAGGAGCTCAGCAGGGCAGCTGGGGCACGACCGGCTGCTTGTGCTGCTGGGAACAGCCTCAGCACGTTGTGTTTCGGAAATGCTGCGCTCCTGAGGTGTGTCCCAAGGCTCTGGGGTTAGACACACAGCTGGAGCATGAGGACGGGAGAGCATCCAGCAAGAGGATGCTAGCGACGCTCTGGAAAGTGCATCATGCATCCCTGGAAGCAGAGTGCATCCAGCCATGAACTTGGGGTCAGAAAGGGCATTTTCTTTACTAAAAATGAATACAAAAATGAGCCCCAAACAGGCCATGATGAACACAAGGGACACAGCTCAGTCTGGGCGGCTTCCCCGAGCCCAGTGCTGCTGCTTTTGCCCAGAGCCAGTGGAGGTCACCTCCTGGGGATGGAGGAACAAGCCAAGGCCCTAAGCAACCAGTTAGTGAAAAATAACTTGTTTCCCAAAAAGAAGTTGGAGCAGGCCATAGCTTTCCAAGGGGAGACGCAGACTTTTCTAGCTAGCTGGAAAAATCTGCCCAGGGTGGCTGACGTATATCAGAGCGACCACCCTCTCCCCAGAGAGGGACACACGCTGCTGGCAAGCACCTGAATTTTTCTCATCACTTGGATAATTCATTCGACTGGGCAAACCGATTCACCCAGCAAGGCTGCAAAGCTCCATGTTTCCCCTGGCAGTGGACGAGGTGGCCCAGAGCAGCTGCAAGGACAAATAAATGCTGTTGCAAGGGATGAGCCGATGGTCGGTCCCTTGGTGGGTGGTGGCGTTTGGGCAGGTGGGTGGGTAATTTGGGACAGCTCAGTACTGGAGGGCAGCAGGCTCTTTTGTTGTAGCCGCACGGATTATCCGAAAGGCTCTCCCTTTCCCCCAGCACATCATTTCCATTCATCTCACAGGCAATTAAGAATGTTTAAAAGATGATCACTTTGGCCTTTGAAGCTTTTTTTTCTGCTGTGGTATATCTGTGCCTTAAAACATTGCTTTAAATATTGTGTCATTCTGGATGTTTTCTGTTTCAGTAATGAGCTGGTAATTGTAATTAGTTTTATCATGGTGCAAATTCAAATTCTGCTCTGAATGCATTCCTTTGAGTTTAGTTAAAAGACGCTATTTGAGCTGACAATCATTTTGACTGTAGTGTGTGAGAAAGACTCAAATTTTAAACTTACGGGAAAGGCTCATTTTACTGCGGGGCTGAGAATCCACCATTTCCGAGCTCACTGGCATCACTGGGTGCAATCGAGAGCCAGAGCAAATATTTCTCTGGGCTCCCACTTCCATGCAGTGTGCTTTAGGTTACACTGAAGTGGATTCACGAGAGGAAGCTGGGGGGCGGCAGGAGAAGCAAGAGGAGGTAAGCATGAAAGGAGGCAGCGCATGGAGAGAAATGGAAGGAAGGAAATGGTCAGCTGAAGGAAAAACAGACGCAAGCGCAGAAATGGCGAGGGGGTTTTGTATATGTGCAGGCTGAGTAGACCGTACAGAAGGGTAAGGGTTATTTGTGCCACACTGAGACGGGAAACGTATCAGGCACGCAGCACAGACCTGCCCCCCGTGACCTGCTCTTGCCACGCTGGGTTTTTATCGTGACGGGCACCACACCTGCTACGCTGCACCGCCGGGAACTTGTGCAGGGGCAGTGGGTTACCTTGCACCAGGCGAAGATAATCCCTCCTAAGAGTCCTTCCGCAGGTGATGTGTCCTTTTTCAACAGCCAGAACACGTTGCTTCTTTCAAGGGATGACTCAGCCCTCCAAACCATTTCCTCGGCAATGTGCTGAATGCAATATAGATTATGTCAGCCTGCTGCACCCATATAGTGCTAGTGAGATGTACAGGAGATAGGAAAATAAGGAATTTAATCGGGCATGCACTTCTGCAGTCGGGTCCTTAGATGGGCAAAAGCAAGGGCAGCTTTGCAAAAACAGCAACCAAGGACAAGGCTGCCTCTAACTGTAAGGAGAATTGTCATGGAAACTACAAGAAAGTGGCATGAAACACCAGAGAAGGTAGCCAGGAAAAAGGGAGCTGAAAATAGCTAGGAAAAATAATAATAATAATAATTAAAAAAATAGGAAAGTCTCCTTGCAAAGGTTCTAGACCTTAAAAGTCAATTGAATAAATAGTAATTTTAGATGTTCTTCGAAAATAGATTTTAAAGGGAAAAAATGGAGCAAACTAG
>VXAL01003308.1:333904-355958 GCA_013399475.1 Chauna torquata | reverse complement strand
TATTTTTTTTTTTACAGGCTGGAAGGCAAATCCAGCCTAATTTAACCAATACAGTTATTTTTTAAAATAACATAGGCTTATGGTATACAGTATAGGTCAAGAAATATGGTCTTTGGGCATATAGTTTTAGAGGTTATTTGCCTTTGTTTGATATTTTTGGAATTTTTTTTCCTAACAATTAACTTTTATTTTCTTCTGCAATCAAATCTTATTCAAAAGAATAGAAAATATTTTTTGTATCACACAAATACGACATTTTTATACTTGTTTTCTGAGCAATGGCCTCAAACAAGTTTTTTATTGTTTTTTGTTGTTGTTGTTATTGATGTTTTAAAGTGTTTTTGTTTTAATTTTTTTTTTTTTTTAAACTCCTGATAGCTTCTTATCCCAAATTACTTGCAAAAGGCTGGGCAAAACACAGACTATTTTTTGAATTGTGCTATTTTTATATTCCATTAAAGGAACATTGCTATAAAAACACTAAAGCCATATTCCCTTCTTGAGGGCTTCTTTCCATTGTGCCTCACACAGTTTTTTTTCCCCTTGTCGTGGGGTCCTCTCTGTTGACAGTGTCTGTCTGGTAGCTATCACCTACAAAAGACACCATCAGTATAAAAATAAGTCCACAGTAATGTTTATTTTCCCCCCAGAAAACATTCTTTTGCCCAGCCAATCTATGTCAAATAGTGGCAAGATGACGTACTCCTGTAAGTAAAATCTCACAGATTTGTAGCAAACTAGTCCAGACCACCGTTAACACTGATAAGAGCAATTATGTGGCTGAACTTCATCCAGTGTCCATTTCTAGTATATTCACTGCTACAGACATGGCTTCAGGGAAATTCCTTGTTTAAGTGACAGTCCAGTAGATTTCCACACCTGAGGACCATGGGAAGCTGGGAAAACTCAAGGCATCTTGGAGTCCAGAATTCCAGATGGAGGTTTTGCTTGTAGTGAAAATTGTCCAGTTCTTTTCTCACCATGAAATATTCAGCTATCAGGGACGCGCCTTTGGCTTTTGAGCAAATAAACAGAAGAGAAGGATGAGTGAGCCAGGCTGTTATAACAGATGCCCTTAAAAGAGATTTTCTGGACAATAAGAGCATATTTGGGGGAGAATCAGCAGGTATAATTGCACACCACTCATATGCAGTTGGCTTGTCTGAAACTTCACAATCCTCAAGCTAGTGCTTTTTCAAGTTATAATGATTTTAGACATGATTTCCTTCATTTATGTTGCACAACTGAAGTAGTAACTATCAGGTAAGTCCAAAAATAAGATTCAGTCATATAAATGTTTTTTTGTTATAGTAAACACCAGTGGTGAACATCTTCCTTTATGAAGGAAAATGAAACTGAAAATTCAGAAACTATTCTGAAAAAGATCTCACTGACCTCCCACCTCTCCAGGTACACAGATTTCAGGGTTTTAGTCCCAGAGGAAACAAAAAGTGTCTCTGGTTTTCAATCTAGAAATTTCTAGTATAGAAAATTCCATCTTCTATACTCTTTTAAAGCTATATCAAATTATTTTACCCCTCCAACTGACCCTTCAAGCCAATTTGAATAGTTGCGTTAAGAAGTCTAAACTCATTCTAATTTATGAAGAACTTTCTCTCCCAATACAACACTTTTCCAGTGCAATTGGCTTAAAGGAACAAACCCCCAAACTATAAAAAAATTACAAATTCATGAAGCCTGCTTCCTTTATAGTAAATTTGTTTGTTTTACAAACTAAAAACATTTCTATCTTTCATATCGTATTTATAACATTTAATCTTGTTAATACTAAGAAGTTAGTCAATGACACCTTGGGATAATAGGCTTATTTGATCACAGTATCACAGTTCTTTTATCAGCATCATTATGTTCCACTTTGTAGAATGTTTACTACTGACACAGAAACAAGTCAGGCTGAGGCATTCAGTTCAGTTCCATGGCTGGCTGCAAGATTTTATTACAGAATCACAGAATACCCTGAGTCGGAAGGGACCCACAAGGATCATTGAGTCCAACTCTCGATTATTGTTATTATTTACTTCTTTTGAAATGCAAGAACTGAATTTCATCTGACAGCGATTCACAGGCAGCATCTATGGGAACATAGGATGTCATATTTAAAGTTACTTAAAAAAAATTAAATAAAACCACACTTTAATAGAGTCAAGTGTTTATAAAAATCCTGTGCAAATATGCTACAAAAACACCCCAAATAAGTAGTGAACAAATAAGAGAACTGTCTTTTAGTTGAATAGCATCTGGAATTGGCTATAAATAATTAAGAGAACACATCTAATATAAGCATGTGAAGAGACACATTCACACCGGCTTACTTCAAGACAAAAGTTCCTACCTGATGAAGAAGAGAATTGTTCATCAGTCCTTGTGTCCCTGGGATTGCACCAGTGTGTTTTGCATGAACATTATTCACTGATGGCAATTTGGCAACTTTGTTTGACTTGCTGCTGCTGCTGCTGCTGCTGTTCATGCTGCTTGAACCAGGTGAGCACTTTCTTTTCTTTCCTATTAATTTGTCTAGGGAAGTATGCGAATGTGAAAAACTGCTGTGTGAGTTTACAGTCAGCTCACTGGACTGATGAACAAATGGCCCTAAGGAGAGAGTGGAATCGCTGCTGTTCATCATCACACTCATTCTTTTTATCGATTCTGCAGGGCTTCCGGTAGGAGGACCCCTCCCTGATTGGTCATGTTTGAGACTAACAGAGTTAGCTTTGCTAGTCATACAATTGAGGCCAACACTGTGGGACGAAGACGTCACTGATGGATGATAGGAGGTCCCAGAGTTTCCAGAGTTAACCACACAGTTTTTTCTAAAGGACTCTGTGGAATGAGAAGGTGCTAGCAGTGCGGAACTGTTTTTACGCTTCTTTCCTGAGCCGCCGCTGCTACTGACGCTGCCGGTACTGTTACAGGTGCCACTGCCAGCAGAAGATTCCTTAGGTTTAAAAGATTTGCTGGATTTCAACTTCTGAGGTTTGCTGGGCATAGGTGAAGGTACAGAGGAAAGCACTGTAGGTGTTGAAGGGGATGAAGACACTTGTCTTGATTGCATACTGCAGACAGGATCCACTGCACCCAAGGTAGCAGGATTTGCATTTAGTGTAGTTCCGTGTGATGGTACCGATTTACTGTTCAGAGACATACAGGAGGGAGATACCAATGCTGGCGATGACATAACTGGGGGGGGTAAGAGGAACCCTGCTGCGCTGACACCATACTGTGAAGCAGGCATCGAGTTTGTCCGATGTGGTGCACGAACTGATGTTGTGTTACTAGATGCTGGAGGAATTTTCCTGCGGGTAAACAGAGAAACAAAAACCCAGGTAGCTACCATTCTTTGGAATAATACCTAGTCCAATAACACTATATTAGAGTGACTGTATCTTGAGACTCATTAATGACACTGAAATATTTTACTAATAGTTAATGGTTGCAAAAAATGTAAAGCATACACTATCAACCTTTGACTTCATAGATTAATGAACAGGCTTACTTTTCTGTAACTAGAATCACAAGCTTTATGCATTTCTACAAATACCAAGAACAATAAGAACTCTTCCATTTCTACTCACTTCCACATCTGTGAATTAAGATGCTTCTCCACCATGAAGTTAAGTGCACATCGAATATGGTTCCACCGCTTATCAAACACGTAATAACCTCTTCCAATTTGCCGACTACCAAATGTGCAAAACTGAAAAGACAGATTTTTATTGGCATTTTCTGCTTGCAGTAACAACTCTCTGAACAACACCACACTTGCTTATAAATAAATATATGCTAAACGAATATGATTTTTAGATGTTTAAATCAAGGATAAAAAATACACATTAGAATTTTTATTTCTACAGTATAACTACTATTTTAAATTTTTGGTCTTAGTATATTGGGATCATTTTTTTCCCCCATCTGAAACTCCCATACTTATGATCAATACAGCAGTCTGATTTGAATCCCCCTGATTAAACAGGGAAGGGCAGTCGTGTATTTTACATTTATGTATGTGTGCATGCACACACACACACACGTATATACATACACACACACACCATTCACTTTGAGGAGCTGTCAGCTGATCTGCTCATAGCTTGTTATTAAAAAAAAAAGGCTAGGCTTGTAGATAAACTAAGTGGTTTAAAAAAACAGAAATTAAATGGAAGGCTCATCTACTGCTGAAGATGCACCTTATGGTTCATTTCTTCAACTAAGTAGCCTGTTAACATTTTGTTGAAGGCAACAACAATAATAAATCAGACTCATATGAAAGATGTCTGTGTTAGCATAGTGCAACAAACAACTTGCAATAATAAAAAAACCTTGACAGTTCAAAAAAACGAACCTAGGAATTTTTACCAAATGCAGAAATACTTCAATATTTTGTGTTTGAAAAATTAAGTACACCATATATGCAAGTTTTTGTCAAGACTTAAATATTAAAAAACATGTTACTGCTATCTTTATTGTGATGACTGCCACCCTGACTAAAAATGTGGGGGTGGGGGGAGTCTAATAACAAAATCTCACTAAAAAGGCATTATTTGCATGCCCTTACTCCACAGTTATTATTTCCTGGAAATTTCACATGCCTTCCTACCCCAAAACTACAGGTCTATAGAGCTGTTACCAATTTCATCTCCAGTACTTTGGCAATTTGATTTCTTTTGTAGAGCAGAAAGCAGGTCCAAACATATTTCTTTGGCATGTTTACCTCGCAAATACACTGAAACCTTCACTACTGATTAGGCAACAAAATAATTTTCTTAAAATCTTAAAAAAAAAAAAAAACGTACACAATAGAAAGCCACCCTTAAAACCCACAAGTTATTTCTTTTCAAATTCAGAGCCAGTAAGAGACCAAAGTCAACTTTTACTTAAAACATACAGCGGCTGGTTGAGGATGATGACCTGAATAATGACAATCCAGTTTTTCAACAGGCTCTTCTTTTTCATCACATTCTCCCTCATCACTGGATAACCGAGATGCTGGCTCAGCTGCAGGCAAGGGAGGGTGAGGGGATTCGTGGACAGAAGGAGAATCGCTAGGGGCATTTCCACTGTGCTGGGCTGGACAGCCTGGAGGCCTGTGAAAGGTAAGCAGTAAAGGTGTTATAGAGGCAAGGCTTGTCAATAAGCACTCAAGCGTGGATATTTTATTACTGACAGAAGGAAATTTACATTAACAAATGTCCGATATTTTCCAGAGTCTCATAACACATCTACCGAGAGGAAGGACAGGAGGTATCGTACCCCTGGAAAAGCAGCATTGCCCAGTTGTTGCAGAACTGCTTTAATTGATGCAAGTCAGCTTCTGCTATTTCAAACTCCAAACCCTCCTTGCTATGAGCTACAGCTCAGCATGTAATTGCTAATTGCAGACAGACAGTCACCAGGCCTAGAGCAAAAATGCTACTCTGTCCAACAGATCCCTATCTCTCTTTCAAAATCCACATGATGAAGCTATCAGTATTAATTTCATACTATTGGATATGCAGATTTTTCTTACCTTGGAAGACTGGGGGGGTGAGGTTTGGGTTTATTAGGTAATAAAGGCTTTGATTCTGTAAGAGTAACTCCATGAGAATTTTGGTGCAGCTCCTGGGAAGTTTTAGTAGGTGAGGGATGTGGTTCCCTGAGAGGGGGCATCTGCTGATGATGATCCGAATGTCGAAGAAGTTCCTTTTCCCTGGTTTTGCTTTTGTGCTCGGCTAACAACACATCAAATCGTTTTCTTCGACCCTGTACAGCCCTCCGCTGGGTTAAGGAATGTGTCTGCAAATCCATGAATAAATCATTAATCCCAGGCTATTAGATCTGTGGAAATTAAACACTCAAAACACATGTCTAGAGCTCTAGCATACAGACAATCATCACATTTGTGGTTTAGTAAATAAATGGAAGAATGACTTATAAAACAAACTTGGAAATTTTTTGGTGGATGATTATATGCCTGCCTGATACAAAAGAATGAAAAACAGTACTTGAGTTAAAAACTTCTTTCTAAGTTCTTGCAAATTCTTTTTAAAAGAAGAAACTACCAAAACTCTTATAATGCTAAGACCGGAATTACAAATCTTTTTCACATTTATATTTTAACTGCCAATATCATATCTAAAAATGTTCTTCTTACCCTAGTGCACAATGAAAAATACCAAATATTTACTTTCACTTATGAAAATATCTAACAGAATTTAAAATTTAAATAAATTTAAAAATATATTTGAAATAAATTTTAAATTTCAATGGGAGACACTAAAATATGTATTAAAATGCTTTGTTTCCATTTACTAATATCTATTATCAATTATCTATTAATATCTACTATCCCTGAAAACAAATGTTTTCCAATGTAACGGAATACGTATTACAGAACGCAAAAAAAATACAGCAGAATCCACACTCAGACAGAACTCATTTGGGCAAGGTAAGCAGTAAAGGTGCTCCATTTGAGCATCCTGAACTCTACACCGGATAAGATGTACATGGCACAAATTCTAGGTAAAGTGAAATAGGTGGAAGTTGTTTTTTTTTTGTTTTGAATTGCTGAAGTCACATACAATACCTTATTTTCACATAGCATAAAAGGGTTGATTGGGTTAATTTTCATAGGTAAAAATATTATCATATAATTTGGACACAAATAGTAATTCAGAAAAATACTTTATGAGTAGGTGCATTATAAGTAATTGCCGAGAAACGTTTTTACTTTCTTTCTTTAAACTTTCCGTTTCTCTAGTTTTCTTGTAAAATCTTGAAATTTCTCCCCTTCTCTATTAGCAAAAGGATTGCCTCCCCACCATAATTCCAAAAGGGCAGTGTGTTCAAGTTCAGTTCCTGCAGGTTGTTAGTGCCAGCTTCATTTACCTTTGTTCTGGAGGTGGTTTATTTACCAGATGCTTTCCCTACTGACAGTTTAGCTGCTTTGCATAAAAATGGCTAAATATTACACAATTGCAAGGGATCTGGATTTTCAGTTCTTTGGGATTTATATCCCCCTGCCCCCCAAGACTTTTGAGCTAAAGCACACATTTAATCTGATCGAAAGTTTTTAAAGATAGTTTAATTTAGAGTTTGACCTCTAGGCATACTCTGTAGCTTTCTCAGAAGACTAATTTCTGAACAAACTGTAGAGGTAAATCCAGTAGCACTAGCATTTGCACAAACAACTGCTAAGTATCTGCTGCAGGCTCTGCTGGGAGAAAGGGAAGGGGTGCGAGTCGGGGGGAGCTTGACTTATTGAAGTCATGCATAAACTAATAATACTTTTAATGCTTACAATGGACTTTTAAAAACTCATGGTCTGTAACCCAAAGGTTATCCTCCAACATAGAATGCTGTCCTCCTTCCTACACACATGTGAAGTAACATAATCGTTTCCATGTCAACATCCATGTTTAAAAGGTTTATACAAAAATAAAGATCTCCAGGTTACTTTAAGAAATATGTTTTTGGATAAACAAATAACTGAACTTCGAAAACAATTCCTTCTTGCTTCTCTGCAATATGCTCTGAAAGGGACCATTTACAGTGGCAATTACTGACAGCAAAAATTTGTAGTTTTCTGTTTTCTGTCATGTTCCCCAGGAAATTAAATGTAAACTTTACAAAATCTTATTCCGATTATGACATCCTACCTTGCATGTCAAAGACCTAGTACAGGGTTTCTTGGTTTCCACATCAATGACACCACAGTATATATCAGGATCAAATTCTCTCTCTGTCAAAGGTTCACAAATATCCCATTATTGAAAACAGTTATCACACAGATATCTTGAAATACTAACACTTATCTTGTTTATAAAAGTTAACCATACTGGAAACTGTTTTCAAATATAACATTTGCAAATGTACACTTAAAGATATACAATAACATTGTACAAACACATTTTTCTACTCTCAGCAAGCTTACAATGTGCTGCCATATAGATCTCTAATCTGCAAACAGAATGGAGAAATTTACAGCTGTAACAGACCCCAGAGGAGTAGATGATTTGTGTTAGGACTTATTTATTTTTTAAAGTATAAAAATGATCTTGCAAAACAAAAAATAGATTTAAGAGGTCACTGTCAATATTAATATAAACAAATGGTGATTTTTGCTGTTGTTTTGGGTGGTTTTAAGAACTTTCCTATCATTTCACTAACATCCAAAATTACTATGTTTAAATACTACGTTTCCATATAGAAAGCAGGGAAAGAAAATCTCTTTAAAGATAGTGTAAGAGTGTAATTTTAAAACTAAGAACTGATAGGCCTGTGACACCTGGATGGTTTCTGAAAGCAACAGCCACATTTCAAGTTGTTTGCATCCTTTACAAACATGTCAAGTTATAAATTTAAATTCTAATATGTAAATGTACCTAATTACAACTTAATGTTATAAAAGTAAATATTTAATTTACTTCTGAAGCTTATTTCTATATACATGCATTTCTATACATACACTAATAAGAGCAATATAGCAAAAAATATTTAAAAGCAATTACCTGACAATCTTTTATGTAAAAATTTCCTATTATTTGTATTTTCTTCAGGTTTCTTTTCCAAAAATGGAGGCACAGAGAGAAGACCTTTACCATTCAGTATCTGTCCAGGGGAAGGCAAGGGTGGCTTTGGTATTGAGGGGCAATTAAGGCCAGTCTTTATTGAGGAACTCACAGTAGTAGAACAAGTTGGACCAACAGCAGTTTTCAGTTGGGCACCATCTATCTTTGGATGAATCTTTTCCACTTTGACAGATGGAGTCATACTATTATTTATGAAAAACAAAGGCAGAAAAATTGCAAATGATAGTATCATGAGTCACAAATTACAAGAAGTACTTAAAATACTGTGTTACTCAATACCGATCTATTCACAATACAAATTTAGACCATTGTTTATTCCCAGTTTTCTTATTTTTAATTCTTTTTCTAATTTATTTTCACATTTTTGATGATGTCCCACTATCTCTCTTGTGCTCTTTTCCCCGTTTTCTTGGAAGTATTTCAGAAACACCAGAGACTTCAGAAACTCCCTCATGATGAAAGTATACAGATTAGATCAAAGAATGAAGACCCTGTCGTAGAATGACCTTTATTTATAACGATTCAAGACGCAGTTTTGCAAGTGTCTTGTTCAACAGTTCTATGAGTATATCCGTGATCTCAGACTAGGCTGCTGAAAAAGATCTGGAGGAGTTTAAAGCGATCTTTCTCAAAGAAAAAACCCTCCGAAACAAAAAGAAATTCTACTGATACTGATATTCCACGCATTTCACATTTAATTCCATAACATTTAATTCTTTGTCAAAGTGCATACTCACATTTTATCATGGGGAACTTTGCTATGCTGTACCGGATGCATTAACCTGTTGTTTCCGCTGATCTGCAGCTTGTCTTTGGGTGATTTCAACAACTTGGAATTTGATGATGATGATGTACTAGTACCTCCACTGGATGAACGATTGCTCCCACTTCCACTGCTACCTTTGTTTTTTGAAGGGAAAGATGAAATGAGGGAAAATACTGAAGAGGAGGGAGGAGTCAAAGGCGGCTTGCTGGAGGAGCTGTGTCTTCTTTCTGAAAAGGAGGAAAAAAAGGGGTTTTAAACTCCCAGGGCCCATACAGAAACAATTCTTAAATACTTCATGTTGTCGTTTACTCCATTAACATTTTTCCTTTATTGGCTTGGGAGGTCCTCTGCCACACACAGAGCATAGAGGATTCAAGCCTCACTATAATCCATGAGGCTCCATTCATTGCTGGTCCCCAGTCAGTTACGGGAGTCTCTTTTAACTTTGTGAGCTACATTCCTCAGCCACTAAAGCTTAGCTTTTAATATACACTCCCCACTCTCTCTCTGCATCTCACAGAACACGAAAGTGAGAATCAAACCCAGACCTCAGACACACAAAAGCAAAGAGACCTCTATCCTCAGGCCAAGCAAGCTTAAATATCAGATTTCCTCAAGGAGTAACAATGATCTGTTAGTATGTCTCCCAATGGTCAAAATGATATTGGAGCAAAAACTTTAAATTTTACTTCATGACAATCTTTTGGTATGGTCTGCTAGACCTTCAGTGTGGAATGCCCCTGAGAACAAGGGCTCAAGTATTGACTTACATGGCTTTTTGTTTTCCTCTTATTAATTCTATTAATCCTTTCATAATATGACCAGTATAGGGAAGAATTCTATTTAGGAACAACAGGAAAAGGAGCAACAGATATTCTTCTACAAAAAACTATATCTGAACATTTGAATGGTCAGGTTCCATCAGTGAACATGTTGGAAAAGAAATGATTTAATTAACATTAAACTGTTAGCATTAAACATTAACCATTAACATTAATATATTCTAGCACCATTTCAGTTAAAATAGCATATATTTTAAAGGTGTTTCTTTGGAACAATGAAGAATACTTGACGGCTTCATGGAATACCCAGCTCTGTCTACAAATGGACACGTTAATTGACCATTTGCTCAACTGATATTTGGACACCTGTGATTCCTAGATTATCTCTGTATGTAATCAACTCCTGCTTAGAGACCTCTCTCTGGCAATCAAGTATATGCAAACCACAGATCTGAGAGAGAATCAAGAATTAACAGGTCCATCTGTGGAGCAGAAAGGCACCTTTGCCTTGCTGGTGATAACACGTCTTTCCCAGCTGGCATTGTTAATGGTGCCCAAATCCGCTACTGATCCCAGGTAAAGCTTACAGATTTCAAATTAAATTTACTTAAACTGTCAAGGAAGCAGGCTACTCAGGAAGTTACAACAAAGTGAAAGTCATGTCCAGCATAACCCATATAGAAGTCTGTAACACTCTAGAAAATATAAAGTAATACATCCACGTGCTGCTTACATGACCTGTTTTTTCCCCCCAGCCCCAAATACAGCCATCACACAGCACTGAGATGATGGCTGATCAGGACTCCACTCATACCTGGAAGCCGTCAAACAAGATATCACCAGCCCCGTCCCAGTCTAGTCAGGCACATCATCCAAAAAGCCAAGCTGCTCAAGCAGTGCAAGAGGTAGATACAGGAATCTAAGTCCTGGCAAGCTAATTTCATGCAGAGGTGGGGAAGTAGCACTTTAAATGTGTACATTAGCTCAGAGAAAAAAAAGAAAAAAAAAGATGAAAAAAGCATATGGCTTAGAGTAGGAAACTCCAGTCAAGAAACGATCTCTGAGACCGAGCCAAGCGATGTATGTTTCTCTATTTGTCTAACTGTGAAATGGGTATAAATGACCTAACAAGCCTTCAGCAAAAGAATCATCAGTTCTTAGTTGGTATTTACAAAAAGCTATGAGAGGTCAGGTGAAACGCCCAACATAAATACATAACAAATGCAGCAATTTATCATCTATCTCAAGAAATAACTGCTTTAAAGTGGTAAGATTTAGAATGACTTGTCACCTGTGATGTTCAGTATTATCTACTTAGTTTTCTAGAACCATATGCCATTGAAGAGTTCTCAAGTCTGTTAGCATATTTATATTCTAGTAAATGGCTGTGCTTCTAATACGACATACTGCTTATTGCCAAATGTCTTTTTATAGCAATGGCAAGAATCCCTGAGCAGCTTTGATAAGTTACTATTTGAAGGCCATTAGTTCAGCGATGCTAAACCCTGTGAGATTACTCTGCGAGATAATGAGGAAAAATTGCTCAATACTCTGCCACCTTCTGTATATTTAGAAAATTTGAAGTCTGAGTACTTAAAAGAGTTACAAATAATCTCTAATAATCCAGTGGATCACTAATGTTATCTTTGGGAGACGGTTTTGATTTTTTTTTTTTCTTTTGGAAAGAGAACGGTGTTACTTCCTTGGACAAAACTTGGCAGATGAGAAGAGAAAGGAACCAGAATGAGTACCTCCCTACCTCCCACCATTAGGAATAAACTAGGCAAAACATTAATCTGCGTTACTGATCCAAATTGTATGAACACTTCTTTTCTGGCAACTTTAATAGGTACTGTTCAGTTAGCTCTGGGCTGAGATGTTACTGGCTACTATTTGTATGAACGTTTCACAGCACCAGTCTCAATACAAGTGAGTTAATATAGGAAGTAAGCCTTTTACACTGTTGATAATCAAAAACCTTAACTTAGGAAAACTAAGGCTGATGGCTGATCAAAAACCAAGAACACAGTCTGTCAAAGATAATTTCCATTCTACAGACAGTCGTGTGATTTGGAGCACAAAAAAGCTGAATGAGCACTTTCTACAATTTTGGGACAATTTCTGAAAATTATACTCACAATACTGAAAATCTTCTTTCCAATGTATACAGCAGTTCTATAAAGATATTTTCTCTGCCAGAACTGTTGTTCAAATGTCTTGGTTTAGCTAAATACAGGTGGTCACAACACAAACAAGTGAGGCAATCCTTGGGCTGTAAGCAGACCTCAATGACATGACAGACAGTACAATTCAAACAACCACCTATTGCTCATTGTCAGGGAAATTGCTCTTACTGAAGTTTGAGACACGGCAGAAGGCAGACTGTGTTACCTATTACAAGAGTCTTCGGGTTGTGTCCTGAGCTACCCGTTACAGGAAAATCTGTCCTAGCAAAATCAGTATATTTGAGGGAAAACTGTACCAACTTTTCAGGTATCTAGTTTCAAATTAAAAAAAAAAAAATCAGTGACAGAAGGGAAAAAAAGGCCTTAAACCTTCCTGCAGGTACTTAAATTAGTGATCCGAGTTTTAAGGCCGAGATTTTCACTGTCTTTACACATCACACTACAGGGCAGGGAAAAATCTCTGGACCTACGATTTTTCCATCACAAGAATGATGCAGAATCAGAGAAATATTTAGCTTGGAAGAGAGGTGATCTGGCTGTCCTGTTTGTCTAGGGGATGTGATAACAATGTTCCTTACAAAAGGTTCCAACATTTGTTGTGATATATTAAAATAAGGGAAGAGGTATTATCATTATAAAACTGTGAAACCTTCCCTCCTTCTGTATGTAACCATGACTTGTGTAGTTTATCAACAAAATGAGAAGACTTCAACTGATTCTGAGCATTTTTTCATTTTTGGTAACCTGCCTGGATCTGTTTCATGTTGACTGACTTACCGGCAGGGCTGCTGTTATGACTGACGGGCTGTGAGAAGACCCTGGGAAATAACAGTAGTCCTGTTCAGAGCCTACTACCCTGCCAAACATTTCCTCAACATGTTTAACGCTTCAGACTTTTTATAAAATTCATGTTTTTAACTGAGATCTGTTTAAGCTTCATTCTGTAAAACACCTGAAGACTACTGATGTTCCTTCTTATGTAGTTCCCATTTGCCATTAACTCTGACTCAGCCTGAAAATATTTAAAATTATCTTCAGGTGTTCAGTTTTCAGATTTTATAAGTTAACATCCGTGTCCCTTCCCTTCACATAATTCTTCCGAGAAAAAAATTTTTTTTACTCCATGATTGCTTTTGCAACACATGAAAGTGATATTTCAAATACTGCACCTGTCTAACATGGTTCTAAACTCTAAAATATTAGGAGAAGGGGTTTTTTGGGGGCTTGCTTTTTTGTTTGTTTGTTTGTTTTTAAATATCAGAAAGAAGTAGTTTGGCTTTGGACAAAGAAGTGGAAAGTTTCCCTTGATGTCTTTCAGTCTTGCAGGAGACACGCAATAGATTCACAAACATACTAAAGACAGCAAGCTGAATGGCATTGTTTTGTCCCCTGACGTAACCAGGGATGAGGTGCGCACCCTCAGCTCACAGCACTCTGTAGAATTTGACCTAAAATGAAAGCTGCACTCAACACTAAACCTTAACAGATAAAGTCCTCCCTGAAAGCCTTTGCATCTATGTAACATCTGTGGCCCTAGAGAGAAGAGCTAGAACCTGTGAAGCAAAGGCTGTCTCCACTGATGACCAGGACAGATGCTGACCTATTGATCTGGAATGATAGGCTGATAGTTTGTGTGCTGCTAGACCTCTAGTTGAGCAAGAAATACATATGTATACTGCCAAAGCACACAGAACTTCCTAATTAAAGGATACTGACAATTTAAGTATCTTCAAGAGCTTTAAAAAATTTAAATAGCTTCACTTGGCCTTTAGCCTGGCTGTCAATTTCTTTGGTTTTAAAATCTTATTTTCCATTGTCTATTTCCCTTCACGATGCAATCAAGTCAAACAGAACCTGAAAACTCCAACCTACTATACAGAGACTACATAAGATAGCCATGAAAAGTAAACATATGCTAATTTCTGACAAAACGCAAAAAAAAGTAACCTGGAAAAGGAAGAATAAAAGGGGAAAGAAAAAAAAAGAAAGAAAGCTTCTCACTACATTTGGTTGCTACTTCTTATTGTTCCATCAACCAGTAAACACTTCGACTGATTGTGATTTATAATCTTATTTCCATATGAAAATAAAAGAAGATATCCTTTTTATTGAGAAAAAGATTTCTAAGATACTTTTTTTGCTGTATGCCTAACAAAAAAAATTCAGAGTAACAATACCCTTAAAATTTTTCCAGATTTTCTTCCCAGCTCTACACTTAGTTCCTAAACTTTAGGAAGTGTTCCGTGGTGTTCATTCTCTGTGTGCATCAATTAATAGCTTTGGGCAGCAAACATAAGATGCACAGATCAAGTTTCATAAACCCCCCCCCTTTTTTTTTTCATACTGACTTCTTACGTAAGTACTGGGCAAAAAGTCAAACTGACCTGTGTCAGTGCTAGCAGAACCATCATTAAAAATGAAGCACACCCATTCCAACCCACACGCAAGTTTAGTTCAATGAAATATGTTGTAACTTCAGTCAACATTCAGAAAAACGGTTTTACCATCGGCTAACTTAGGTGTAAAGAGCATTATTCAGGGCATGGAACTAAATGTGTGTATTGAAACAAAGCATAAGTTTATGTTTACGTAATTATTATTTAATATATGCCTTGCCCAAAGTAAAGCATGATAAAAGTGCTACTTAAACCAAACTTACATATTTTCATCATACTGATTCACTATTTGACTTTTCATTTTAGAAATGAAAGAGTGCAGTCACATTAAAACAAACATCATTTACCTGAGGATAAAATTTACTTTACTTTAGTATGAATATTACAGTTCCACAGTAATTGTGGTGAACTAATTTACTGGACATTCTAATTGCTCCAGAAGGATTGGATCCATGACTTGACATGACAATGCAGACTGGGACTCAAGGAAGAGGTGATTTATAGAAGTCCAGCATCAGTCTGATAAGGCATCCGAGACCTGTAGCTGCTTAACTTTTAAACATTAAAAGCTGCAAGATGCCTACAATCCTGCTCTTGTGCATGTTCAGAATTGCTTTCATTCCAACATGGTCGGCAGCTAGATGAATCTTTTACCTGTGGGTATTTCCCAAATCCTCACACTAGGACACATTTTAACATGAGACACAGACACCGTGCCTCCATAGCACAGACTAAAACCAGCAGATGAAAGCCAGGGGCCTGGAGGACAGAGATCCCCCCCCAGTGTTGGGCTGCACTGTTCTTAACACTGAAGAATTTAATAAAGTGGACACAATCACAAGTGACGTACAGGAGGGCAGAAGAGCCGCCCCTACACCGCTTACTTCTTCAACAAATGAACGAAGTCCACAAATTCAGACAAGCATTTTGAGCAGTAAATCTTGATTTGACCACGGGTGCCAGAAGTCCTGTGCTCTGAAAAGGGGTTTTTAAGATACAATTCTCTCCTGCATTTCTTTTTGTTTTGTTTGCCAGCTCAGGTCCTCAGCTACTGCACTGCACTCTCTGTTGTGAATTGCTCTGGAAGACCTCACCACAGCTACAGATTTTACTGCAGCAACCAGCTAAAATCCCTTTTGCAGCTCTAACCTGAATGCCTGCGTTGAGCAATGACCCACCTTCATGCTGACCTCACCATGATAAAATAAAAACAAAAAAATGAACAAAAATCAAATCCATGAAGACCTTGCAGAGGAAACCCAGGAGCTAAAACAATCACTGGCACAGCAGACAAATTACTCCTCCTTTGATGCCACCCTGGCAGCGTGCAGCTGGTTGGGAGCAATCGCCTGTGCGGGATCTTGATCTGCTGCTCACTCACTTACTGCAGCTTCATTATCCCGCTCTAATCGTGGGGCCCAGATACCAAGGATTCCGCCTTAATCTTCCACTGATGTCCCTTTAATCATCTGATCAGTTTTGTTTGCACTGCAAGTCAGCACGAGGTCACTCCATGTTCAATTGTGTTGTATTTAAACTTACACTCTTAGCTGACTAGGCAGCATCTAAACAAAGTTACATTTTTCGCTCCAGCAAGAAAGTTACAGAAGAGAATACATAAAGACACCAAGCAATCAGCACGACAGACTGCCAAGGTTTGATTGGCACCAGTACAATCTGTCATGCCTCTAGAGAGAATTCTTCTGTTTCATAAAAAAATAGTGCTTGCAACCAGCAGCTGATATTATTGTTTAATGCTCACTGTTAGTAAAACCATGAAGACAGTCTGACTGATAGCCATGTATGCTTGTGTCACCCCCTTCACGGAAAAACAACACTTCAGCAGGAGAGAAAAAAAATTGAGGTATATAAATTACGTTGCAGGATACCAAACGCAAGTCAGTGCGGCACACACGAACGCATTATGTTACTTCATGCATTTCCATCAAGTGATGGTCTTCCTTATCTCGGCCGGAGTTCTTCGATATTGTAAATAAGTAATAATAGGCACAAACTGCTTATCTAAGAAATAGGTTTATAGAATATCTTTTATACAGACTATGGCAAAGTTAGCCATACTGATGCAACCTTATGTCTCGTGCTTCCTTGCTTTAAAAATATTCAGCGCATTTGCAATACAGAATATGTTTCTACTGCCTGAGTCATACCGTCACATAACGAGGCAATTAAGCCACAACGATAAAACTTTACTTAAAAAACATCTCTTCTTGGCGTTTTCAAAAATCCGTCAAAATGCAATACCTAACCGATTTTGAAGAGTATATTTTAAAACCCAGGGTTCACCTCTGCAACCTGACGGATTAAAAGGTTTGCTTTGCCGAGTAGAGATTTAAAACGTGCTGGTTCGCACGTGTTTACGTTACACCTTCACCACACGTGTGCTACACAAAGACAGTCTTGCACTTATGTTGAGATGGTAATACCCGAGATGATAAAAGCATCTCCTTAAGGCAAAAAATAAAATTTAAGGTCAAGTCATAGATTATAGAGCAAACTATAACTACAGAAATGAATAATTTTTAAAATTCCTGTTAAGATGTTCCTTCACATCGAAGCATTTCTTGGAGGCTTCAGTCTGGATGCTTCATGAAACCTTTACGCTCTCCCACAAAGCGAGCTCAGAAAATCATTTTCCTCTCGGAAAACCCTTTGCTGAAGCCAACAGACAAATAAAGCAAATACATCAAGACCTCACTGGGTATGCCCCAAAATTATTTGTTAGCTCCTAGGACATTTTTACTTCTCTAATGAGGACTATATCACCACTAAGCTTTCTGTGTCATCTGTTTTCTGCACCTTTGTTTAAAAGAAGCACTGGTGTGCCTATTGCCTGCTCCGCTGCCCAGCAGTCCTAAGCGGGGGTAACGTCTCACTGGTCCAGATATGAATTCCTAAAACACTCCCTTGTCAATCATCTCAAACACACACACACTACAAATCTCCCTAAAGAGCATATAAAATCTGGCTATACTTTAATTACAGTGATTTATTATGGAAATTCATAATTACAGAGAATAACGAGTTGGTTTTTTTTATTTTTATTTTTTTAAGATGTGCTTTGGTTACAAATGCACAACTCAGAATCCAAAGCTTTCATATATACAAATAACTGGTGTTCAGTGTATCATTCCAGTTCTGAAATCCCTCCATATTAATTCGGACTGATTTAAGACACATAAACAAAACATACCCGCATGTTTACGACAGTCCAGCATACTTAACTACTCTTCCTCATGAAATCCAAACTTACATTCAACCAAAAGTCACTGACTGTTCTGAATGATGTATTTAAGGTTTTAGCTCAGCTTTCACTTCGATTCATTTTTAAAAACAAGTTTACCAGAGCACTTAACATCAGAAATGAGAGCAAAGTCGGGAACCAGAAAACATCCTTTGAGAAGCCTTCTGGCTTTCACCTTCCCCAGCCTTACTGTGTGGCATCAGGTGTGCTATTTCACCTCTCTGAAGTTTCCCAACATTTAAATTTGAATATTTGGAAATTATTTACTCAAGGCCCAAGAGATGTGAAGATGGTTAGTTAGTCAACCACATCCCTTTGAACAGAAAGGGAACACGTTATTGTTTTGGTTTTGTTTCACTACAGCAGTTAGGGAGCAGCACTGTCTGCTTCAGAACTGTAAAACCAATTGCTCTCTGATTTCTAAATACATACATTTAAAGTTTTCCTACAGATTTACTTTCTAGAAGTGAAATGTACTCACAAGTGGTCACTGTGCAAATATTTTAGATAAGGGAGCATGAAATTGTGTGCAACAGGATGACAGTTTTATTGCTGTTGTTGAAGGAAACGGAGTAGGAGAAAAAGTTCATTTTCCCCAATAAGAATCTGAATGCCAATTTCAATACTTCAAAATCATATGTCAAAAAGGAGGTAATTCTGTAACCATAAGTTAGGTTATTTAAATAATGCATTTTAAACATTATAAACATAACTACAGCATAGCCAGGATAACGTAATTCTCCAGTCGTGCAATACTAACTCAGCAGGCATGGCTTTCTCCACTATAAAAACTGCAGCAAAACCGCCCCAAACCAAACACCCCCTCCCTCTCCAGAGATTGCCCCCACAGAAAGCAGAGCTAGGAGCAGACTGCAAATAGCATTATTAAGAATGTAGCAAAAAATAGCAACACTACAATATATTTAAATAAACAACCTTCAAGTGCATCCCCCCTTCTTCCACCGCTTCCTTCCCACAACTCGCTGTACATTACTAATGCTAGTTTTTCAATTTTTCCGTATTTGTTACTAATCCTTTCCAAAGCCTTGTACTCAGAGCACATGAGTGGTTCTGCAACCAGTTTTCACAAGATTTAAGATTACTATTTACAATACATGGGTTTTGCCCCCGAGAGATGGGAAACAATCAGCGCAGTGCTGTCAGCCCAAGCCTGCAGAAAGACTCCAGGGTTTCACCTTGCACCACTTTGCCTTAGAGCTCTCGCCCGCGGTGGCAAATTGAAATCAGTGACGCTCCCGCCAGGTTCATTTCAGCTATTCAGAGTCTCTCGGAGAGGAGTAAAACTCAAGAGCAACGTGGGGAAACTGACAGAAGCAGGACGTTAAATTATTCACGGAACCACAAGCAAAATAGGGCCAGGGAGACAGACTGCTAGGAGGCCCCCTTCATCACCCAGCGGATGGCGGTTTCTCCAGGCATGTCGGACCCTACCCCATCTTTCTCCATCCTCCCCCTTTGCTCAGGCAAACCCAAATGCAAGGGCTGTAACGTTTCAAAAAGACTCCGGCATAATATACAAGAACAAACTTCTGGTACGCTTTCCTAAGCGACTCGACAAGAGGCCGGGGAAAGAACGGATTTCTCACCAGGGAGCTGGCCCTGGCCCTTTGGGTAGGTAGCTGGCTTCTAAGCCTGTAAAGCACAGGAATATAAATATCACAAAGTTATTACGGAAAGACAGTAGAGTGTCTTAGATGGTAATCGGGCCATGCAGAGATTATAATGTCCACGTTACGAGCACTAATCTCTGAGTAGCCTGTTGACGACATGACAATACCTGCACTGCCTGATTAAAAACCAGGCACTGAATAAACCACATTTTTGCTATTAAAAATTGTTTGGAAATAAACTTTGGAGAAACCACAATGATAATAAACAAAAGCATCAACTAACAAATGCATGCTAACAAAAGCCCAGCGTCGTACCAAGATGCAGTAAGGGTCAGCTTCTTCAAAAATACAGTTGGAAAACTCATGGCAAAAGTCTCATATGTGCTTAACCTGAATGACATTACAGAAATGCTTCAGTTTTTCAAAACAGGCATAAAGCAAATTAAAAATAAGAAACATTATTACAAAGTTTAATAAAAAGGTGAATAAACAGAAGTTTAATGAAGAACTGTGTTGAAAGCATGGGAATAAAAAATTAAGGTAAGACCACCCAGATACTTTCCGATTTTCCCTCTCCGCCCATTTTCTACCCAGAAATCAGGATACAGCTTTACCATCATGTTCTTCCCATTCCGCACCAACAAGGCTACTTAAAAGACCTTATTGCACAATGCTATAATACCGGTGTAATATATTCATATGACTTCATATGTTCAAATACCTGTCTTTCATCTTGCTGATGCTTCTATTCACATCACATTCAAGAATTGCTATATTTTGCCTGCAGCTATTTCTTTACACGTAGCGAACTTTAATCCTTGTAGGTTGGCTGTCAGACTCAGCTCTGCTACAAAATAATACGCTGAAGATGAAAACTTCTAAAAAGCTGTTAGTGAACCAAAATGCAAACAGGCTTATGGCCTAACCGATAATGTCCTGGAGATGAGTATAAGAAAGTGGCCTTGGAATGGAACGCTCTCCATAAGAAAGAGAAGAAAAAGAGTGAATTTACTTAATTTTGCGCAGGGGAGTAACAGGAAATTTCACAGGACATTCAAAATGGTAGCGTCAGATAAGTAAATCTCATGCTTTGATTTTTGTCATTAAGAAGTCGCAGGACAAGAGAGACATCGAAGACGAATATTTTTCTTATTTACTATGTGAATAACTAGTGAAATCCACTGCCACCCAACATGAAAGCTCTGTAAGATAAAAAAGCCCAAACGTACACGGATGCTTAGAACCAACCATAATGCCAACTGTAACAGCTGCTCCACCCCCAGGGTATTACTATCCACGTTGAAGACATGAAGAAACACCAGCTGAGGTTTCTCGCATCTGCCTCAGCGCACGCTGCCTGGATGTGACAAGCCAAGAGCCTCCGCACGGCGAACGGGACAGAAGCGTCGCTGAAGCCCGGTAACTGCTGCGATGCCTGCGCGCACAAACACCGCGCGGAGAAACCAGAGCCAGGGATCCCGGCCCGGGGTTCCGCCTGCCTGGCGAACACTGCCTTTTTTGTTCGAGTTTTTGAACACAACAAGTTTTTAACTTAAAAACGTGACTTTTCAAGACGGACAAGGAAGATGGGAAGCAAACCTGCGGTAAGGTAAATTGCAATACTTTTCAAAAAGATGATGTTTCAAAAGTCAAACGCCTCCCCAGAATTTGAAATCTCTTGGAACTTAAATACCCAAGCTGCAACATCAGTGGAAAAGAGAGAACAAATATCATCACTTGTTTTTTTTTTAAGTCTGATCCATACGTTATTTTACCCTGATATCATGATTGTAGGCATTAGTCATTTTTCAATTATAAAAAAGGATCATTACAGCTTATTTCGTTAACAGCGGTCAATCACAATTGGCGTGAAACAACTGTTTCCATGTTTAAAAAACACCAAACACGTTAGCTATACGCCAATTAAAATTTTACAACAGCATTAGCACAGCAAAGACTCACAGAAATCACTAATACAGTCAAACGAGGGCACGAACTTACTGTGCTTGCACAATAACGCCTTTCAAAGGCGACAGAACAGCCTTTGCAGATTTTGCTGCGGAAGAACCCAGCCGTGCCGCAATTAGGACGCCTCGCGTTCCGAGGCGCCCACCTGCCCCGCGCGGGGAGCCGCGCAGCCCGCAGCGAGGGCCGCGTCCGCCCTCCCGGGCGGGAAGCACACGGACGGGCGCACTCGGGACAACAAGCTAAAGCGAACGAGCTCTTCACAGTTTCTTCCTTTAATTAACGCTTTGATTAACAGCCGCCCGTTTGCCGAGAGGCCCGACGAGACCGCAGGCTGCCCGCGGTTTCACGGCCGCGTTGCCCCGCCAGCGCTGCAGGCCACTCCGGTTCCGGGGGTTCCGCCCTCCGCGGGGCACGGCCCCCCCCCGGCCGCGGCTCCCCCGGCGCCCCGGGGCTGGCGGCGGAGCGCGGCGCTTCCCCC
>VXAL01003308.1:296378-333602 GCA_013399475.1 Chauna torquata | reverse complement strand
CCAAAAAAAAATTAGCGTATTTGCTGACAAAAAAAAAAAAAAAAAAGAAGAGGAAGAAGCAGCTCGTGGCTTTTGCTCTTGCTTTAAATTACCATAATCTAAGCTGAAATTTCTGGCCTTTCCTCACTTATCAAATTACATTCAAATTCATTTTTAAAGCCAAGCAATCACTTTTCCACTACCCTCAGAAGTTTGCAGAGAGGAAGGGCCTTTGTGTATCAGGCATTACTGTCTTTGCACGCAGAACAGTTGAACAGAAGCAGGGAGCCCCTTTGGGGAGGGCTGGTTCATTTGCATTTTTGTTTTTGCCTTTTTATTTTATTAAAGGAACATACAGAAACCCGGAGACGACTACTCCAATTAGCAAGCTTAGAAACAACCACTACATCCTCAACCACTTTTATGAAATACCAGCTTTCCCATGCCTATGCAGTTACGCTATGAGATAGCAATCAGTTCCTCTTTCATTCTGAATTTCGAGAGAAGCTGACAGCTCATGTCACCTATCCATTAATAAAGGGCAACTCAGGAATACAAAGACAGTTCCTTGGATTGCACTGTTTTTAAAACACATCTCCTTCGATTGTCAAAATTAGTACCAGTCATGCGTGTTTTTGGAGGATTTGTTTCTATTGTATACTATTCTACTTGACACCTATAATTAAAACCGGGTAAGTCTCCAACAGACTTTAGTGGTTCACAAAATTCTTGACTTTAAACTACCATGTGGGAAACCAGCACTGATGTGTTTGTTTTCTTACCAACTAGAATTTATCCTTCCTTAGTCTTTGATTTGGTCTATTCTCATTTTAGGACCAAGAGGGTGAGTAACTTTTTTGTTGTTGTTGCTTGTTCCACAAATAAACTGACCAAGACCAGGCAATTTAATTCCAGCGTTGAACAATATAGTAAGTTGTCTTCCTTCTGAGTAAGAGTGAGGACAAAGAGCCCAATCACTAAGACACCCCAGCAGCTGGGTGTCAGAGCAGGAGCTGGAATGGAAGAGAGAGGCATGACGGTACATTCACCCGGTGTAAGAACGGGAACGACCGATCAGACAGCACACAATTGCTGAGAGAGAATGCGCTGGGGTTTTATGCTTTGCTGTGTTACCGCATATATGCCAACTGTCTCAACCTTTGCATTTGTTTTTGTTTACAATTTTCCAATGACCAAAGGCTTCTGAGCAGCTTCATACAGTAAACATTCATGGGATTTCACCTCGAAACAGACCGATGCATGTGCCACAGTTAAATGACAAGCCTGAATGCGTATTCTGACAAACGCAAAAGTAATTTCACTTCATGAGGTAAAAGCAACCTGTTATATAAGGCAACGGAATGAAGAAATTATTTTCCTGGTACTAAATACTGCAAGAGGTTTTAAGTTCTGTTTTCTAGCAGCTCTACTTAAAGTCATTAAAAAACAAACAAAAACAAAAAACAAAGTAACAAAACATTTGATTCAATATAAACCCTCAAATCATCAGTGAGTATCCAAGTTCAGAGGCCCAAAATTAGCCTTGAAAGCTGTGATAATACTTCGTGCACACAGTCACCTGCCTCAACACGCAGACGGACACCGCCGGCACGCTCTGCTGGCCCGCTCGCTCCCAGCGAACGAGACTCCTGCTGTACCGGCAGCCAGCCCCGCACAGCGCAGGCGGGCACACGGGACAGAGGCGGTTTGGTACGCAGCACTGCAGAGAACCTCATTTCCAGGTCTTTGCTGTTGCAAAATAATCCAGTAGAAGGACAACTGGAACTGTGTCAACCCTTGCAAAGGAGTAAAGCTTGCTTCCTGCGACTCAGGATAACATCAAGAACAGCATCGATCCCCTCCCCTCTACATTTACTCACTGAGCACACAACCATGAGAAGGTACTTATATCGCGTGTGATGCTATCACTAAGCGCACACATCCAGCATGAAAGTACTGCAGAATCTGGAGAAATGCCTCCCCAAAAAGTCAGTCTACAACCTGAAGTATTCTGTATATTTTGCACCGCCATGAAAATAATTTTTCAGCTTGTAAATAAAAGATTTAAAATCCTTTAGCCATTATATTTTTCTCATCTGGTTTTGTGAAGTGAGGCAAATGCAGCTCCACCATCGTCTCCTTCCACTTGTCCACATTCTAGTGTTTTGTTCTGTATTTTGAAATAAGTACATTTTAAGAAAAATCAAGAGCTGGATTAGACATGCCACCCTGCACCTCCACCACTAACAAAGGTCCGTCCTACAGATACTGGCATGCATATTTCTTATTAAACTGGCAGGCCAAAAAAAAAAAAAAAAGCAAAACATGACATGCACCCTGAAGCTGTGCGCGCACACTGGGCAGGAGGTGTTGCAATGGGAGGGCGAGTGATGGCAAAACACACAGGACAAAGCCACAGACGACTAGGCTTCATTATCTCCACTGCACATGAAACAACTCATTTATCCTTTCTAAAAATTCAGCAATCTCAGGCACCAATTTCACAATCACTTTAAGCTGGCTGGCGCAAGCTAGTACTGCCACAGCAAAAAGTGTGCCTGCCCTCTCCCCCAATCCTGATCGCTCAGTTCGAGCCTTCATACCATCTGCTCTGTTCCTAACAAAGAGCAAAACGATCAGTTCAAAGACCTGACAGTTTCACAAACTGCACGCCTTATTGTGCCAAAGCTAGCAATTAACAGAGCAAGGACTAGCAAGTATAAAAACGCGACTTGATCACAGGGGAAAGGCTACAGGCAGAAGCAGCTTTTCAACAACTGGCAATGACCAAGAACTGGGTTGTGAGCTGCGGAAATGGTTATTTTGACTAGATCCTAGAAGTTTTGAGGGATACATAAAAATTCAGACTTCCAAGGAATTTCATCTGATAGATACCACCACTGCATAAACTGGGCTTGCTTACACTGCAGCCTGCTTAAGTTTACATTTAGTACCTTCTAAAATGATTTTGTTGTAAATATTTTGCTTCAAAGAGATTGTTTGGTTACTATTATTATTCTTCCTGGAAGGAAGAGAATGACAGGCCTTGAGTCAACATCAAACTTCTTGAAGTTGATCAACCGAGAACTCCAGCGTGGTTACGTGGAAAACCCACCTTGCTGCTATGGGGGAAACACCAAAAGAACCCTGCCATATGCTGTGACACCATGAAACCAACCTCATCAGATAAAGCATCAGGATTATATAAAAAGTAGTGCTACTGACTTGTCTTTAAGATTTGGGGTGTCTTTTTTTTCCTCTGAAGCCGGAAAGAAGTGCTCTGAAGTACCACCATGAATGAAATTCTAGCCCTCCAGAACCATGGGGCAATGGATTTTGAAATCAGTGGATTTTTATCTGGAGCAGCTGCCGCTTTGGAGTATATCTTATGTACTACAGAAAACACACGTACATCTAGCAAGATTTCTGGTTTTGGTGTTTTCTATTCTTTTCCAAATGGGAGTGCTTAGAAGTTCCTCAGGTTTTAGAGAAGTAGAGTGAGTCCAAAATAAAATGGATTACGTTTTATGCAGTGAGTACAGAATGAGTACAGAGAACAGCACTTGACAGGCTTCTTGGTACACAATCAAGTGACAGCATTTTATGCCTTAGTATCAACTCCACTTACATAGTGTACTTGTTTATCTCAGAAACACAAAAATATAAAGGCTACCCATATAGTATGTGTGTAAACACACAGCGTGAAGACTGAAAATTCCTTCTATATAGATTTACGTCCTTTTCACAGATTAAGAACAGAGAAAGACATTTAGTCCATTAGATTTCAAGTGTACGGCTGCACCTACTGTGGAACACTGCCACTTGGACAACTAGGACAGGGCAGAAGAAATAGCAAGCAGCCCAGGAGCTCGTCAGGGCTTTCAGCACAACCTAAGTAGCTGCCAAGCATCCAGCCTGCCCGGGTACATTCTCATGATGACAAAAAAAAAGGTGATGGGCATGGTCCTTAAAGGTCAGTACCCATCTTCATTCTGAACATTGATCAATCCTATGGAAAGCATACTGGCTAGGCAAAGGAACTGGCCACTACCAAAATTAAGTGACACCATCTGTCATTCTCAGTCTGTGACAACTGAGATGTGACCATCGAGCGTTGCAATACTACATGCATATATAGATTTATAACGTTTCTATGGCTATCAAAGCAATCATCGGTATTTTCAGAAGCAGGCTAGTGGATAGCTTTGTGACCCACATGACTCCTTTGGCCAAGGAGTACATGGCACTATGGCAGGGAGGGGACTGAACAGTGCTGGTTTAAAACCTGTCCTTTGACCTTATAGGCCAGGAGGGGGCCAACACGGCATGCTTGCAGATGTGTATATGGTTATGTATGGCTTGTCATAGGCTGTAAGCCAAAAGGAAACTCAAGAAAACAAGTGCCATCCAGTGCCAGCCAGTCCCATGCCAATAATGAGAAGGGCCAGAGTGGTACTTCAAGGTTCCTCATTATGATCTAGAAATGTGAAAGAAATGAAAACAATTACCTCACTAAGTTCATCCTAATACAGCTGACAGTTTTAAGAACATCAAAACGCTTAGTCTACTAACTCAAACAAAGACTTCAGCCATGTAGTAACTAAGGAGATCCTGCCAGTTTTCCTCGTAGCAAGGAGACAAGCCATGAATTCCACGTGAATATCTATGGACACTAATGAACAGCTTGTAAAACCATCCAAGTATACCATACACAACTTTCAATCAGCTCAAATCCAGCTCTACAAATAAATCCACAAACATCTGAAAGGGCTTAAGGAAAGGGGTACATCATCTACCTATCTGACAGAATTAGCTGCAATGTACCGCAGAAGCTAGGGCTTCTTCTGACTGCCAGATATGACAAACAGGTTCTTTGCAACCTGCAGGGTCACAGAGAGGAGACAACACAATACAACTCCTGTCTGGAGGAGAAAGAAAATCCTGTGGGGGTAAAAACATTATAGGATGGTCTGGTTAAAAGGGAACAATTCCTTTGGAAAGCTACTATACATAGAATTTCAAGTTAAAGATTTTCTGACAATCTTGCCAAACAGGGAAGAAAAACTCGGTTATGTAGGATCTGCTTTAACTCTCCAGGAGCCTTGCCTAACTGCATCCTTTAGAAACCAGTCTGAAGAGTGGGAGTTTCATACCAATACGGGCAACTCATTATTTGTGGAACAGGGAACAGAAAAGAGGACAACAGTCTCTTGACGATGGCTCTTCTTTCTCTAATACAACCTGGGGAAACTAGTTGGAATGTAATTGCAATCTTTGTGGCCAGCAGCTCTCAGACATCACAGAATGTTTGTGTGGTAGCAGAATAGGTGAGTTTATTAGGATTTTACATATTAGTCACTGACAGCTTTTTCTCCTGCATCATATTGCTGTTGTTCAAAGGATTAACCTGTTCCTCTGCTGCACAACCACTCAAGGAATATCTACATAAGTTATACGGTAAAAACCTTGATTTTCTGTACAAACACTACCTTACGTCTTTGTTTCATGACTAGCAGATAATAGGGTTTGCTGCAGGTATTTTGGCTGTTACTGCCTGAAACAGCTAATACTATTTAGTCAACAATAGTATCACAAACTTATGTAAAATTTCACATTACATTTATCTGTTTTCTATTTTCTGTATTTAAAAATATATTTGTAGTTGTTTGCAAGTTTCACGTTGTTACAGAGCTCTTACAGAGCTGGGTAGTAAAAGAGCTTGTCCAAGACCGCTATTGAAAAGCAGTTTGAATCTTTGCTGTAGGCAGACAACACATTTAGGAATCTGAATAGACTTCAAGACCATTTACATTACTTGGATGCAACTATTTAGTGTTAAACTGAACTAAACCTGATAAGAAGGTTGAAGTTATGCGTTAGTAGTGCTTTTTTGAAAGTGAATTTCAGCCTGCTGTTTACATTATTATTTTTTAAAACTCAAGTCATGTAGTTATCGATTGCTATTCATCAATAAAAACTTACAAGTTTCACTGTATACAAAGTGATACACACTCCCTCTTCTGGTAATACTTTAAAAACACTAGTTTCTAGACCTTATGTATATCAAGTGTTAGATTTTACATGTCCACCAGTTCTCTAAGTGGATACATTCCTCCTCCTGCTCTACTGCAAAAGCTGTGTGAAAGCTACACACACATCCTACGCTCCTCTAACTCTCTAGAAATTATTATTTAGACTACAGAAAATAAGAATTTTTAAATACACTTTAGAAATCCAGCAAAAAAAAAAATAGTAAAAGGGATGTAGAAGAAAATAAACAAGACAATATACTGATTTGTGCACACGCATGCATTTATCCATCTCCCTCCTTGATGGTCAGTGCCTCATAAAGCTGGGAGAGTTGTCCAAAGTAAAAACTGTTGTTTTTTCCCCCTAAAACACACGAAATCTGAGAATGCCATGACATTACACAAATCACACTAATACACATTGCTGCCAAAACACTAAGAGAAAAAAAAATAGTGAAAAAGCTTCTGTTTTGTCTTGTTAAACATCTTCTCCTTTCTTCTCCCTTCTTCTGCTCCCCCCCTCAACACAGAGTAATAAAACCAGCAATCTACCTACTTTATTCTCTCTTCTATGAAGTCATTTTCTCCTACTTTCCTCATTTAGATTTCTCCTTATTGTTTTCATGTATTTCTTCTTATGTATGTTTTACTTCAGTTCTTTGTTTTACATTTCCCTTTTTAGCTATTCCCCTGTGTTCTTTCTTTCCACTCCTCTCCTCCTTGGACACACACACCCAGACTGCAAACCACTTAATTCTAGCTGCACTGAGAGCTCTGCCAAGCCGCTTGTCCTCCTGCCTGTGCTAGCCGGGCACTGCTGTCCTGTCCCTTTCACACCTCCTGGCAGGTGCTGCACAGCTCCCAGCCCTCCTCCAGCATCACAGCTGGATGCTGGGAGCAATGGCATTTTGGCAAAAAACTAACCTAACTGATGCGTACTGCTAAGATTTCCTATCGCCTATTCGTAGCTGTGCTTGCCAAGAAAAAGACTCTGCAGATCCTCTCTCTTCAAATGTGGCAGTTGTTCAAGAGATGGCTGATGTGATGAGAGGGTACGATCAGTGCAACTTGAAACCATGTGCTGCCATGAAGGAGGAAAAAAAAAAAAAAAAAAAAGAGCTATCTTCTCCATGACAGTTCAATACTCAACATTGTTTTACGAGCTTCCCAGAATACTTCTCCTTGGAATTACGAAGTGCTGTGGTGTTCATCTGAGGTTTGCAGTTCTTGGAATAATCTCATCACTGCATGAGAACACATACTTCTCCCCCAGAATAAATGGGGAAGTCCTTATAAATATTTAATTGATTTGCATGTGGTTAGCTTTTGAAATTAAAATACTTCTAAACCCATCCCACTCCCCAACACCAAGTTTGCATCCTGATGGCTATGACACATTCCCAGCTCTCCTCCAGGACAGCAGAAATCCTGCTTCTTTTAAAAGCCGATTCAGTCTTCTTCCAGCTCCCCAGCTCTTAAGCAGGTTGCAGCTTCGTTCTTCCGTACTCAGTTCAGGGCTCCGTGCCAAACCCTGCGTGCCCATGGCCTACCCTCGCAATGCATGCCACCTCCTCTGGCTGGGCTCCAGCCTGAAGGAGTGGCTTAGGCATTAGAAAGAGCCCTTTTAGTTGTGAAGGAAACCTTCCAAGGATGTGGAGCACGTAAACCGATGCAGAATTGCCTTCTCTGCATCTGCAGAAAATCTGAAGGAATGCTGAGAGCTGTGCTCTGCTCCACATGCCAAATGAATTTTGAATGATGAAATTTAACGTTGACTTCTACATCAGTTAACTCTCTCATTTTGGATCACTTTTACTTGTAAGCTGGGTGCAACTATTTCAGCTGACTTCTTCCCAAGTGAAACTGTAGTCAACTACACTCAACAGCTACTTTTATTAGAACTACTTGTTTTCTTCAGATCTTACTCAAATCTATCAATCCACACACTAACTTTCTCCCTCTTGCTGAACAAGTATTTCTGAAAGCAACAGTGAACATGGCAGTGCTTCCTCTTTTCCCACAAAGATAAATATCTTTATTCTCTCTCTTTCCGCTTGTTCTCCCCATGATGATGTCTCCTTTGAAAAGGGGGCATTCTGCCCCAGTCTTTGGATACTTAGCAAGGCAATCATTACAAAGTAGCGGGGTTTCCATATAACATTTGTATAATTACGTACGTCAGCCTTGTTTTAAAATACTTCAACATTTTAGTGAGAATGGAGTAAAAAAGATACCCTCTATCCAGCCAGTAATAAAACACGAGGATTTCTGCATGTAGGTCTTCTGCTATGACAGAACAGCATGAAATTTGTTTCATGCTAACCAAAGGTAAGAAAAGCCAGAAGCACACCAGAGCATTTTTAAGTTTGTAATATTTTAGCCCACATTTAGTGCTGTAGGTAGAATAATACAAGTTATATTGAGAATGGTAAACTGAACGATTTTCTCCCTTAAATTTGAAGCTGAACATCACAATTTTCTTGTTTGTAGATACTTAATACTGCTTTACATCTTCACCAGACCTTGACAAATCCACGTACCCACAAAAAAGGGAAGTTTTACTAGAAAACCACCATCAGCTTCTTAAACAGACTCCCTACATTTTCATGTAATATACAAAGACCACAGCCATTGTGCTTACAAAAATAGCTTTCTGCACATGAACTGCCTGTGATGGTACAATTAACCACAGCACATGACTTCATTACTCCCTAAAACCTGCATGGCAGAACTGTTAGTGACTTTAATTCCAACTCACACATTTGGTATTCAGCGAAAGGCTTTGGGGTACGCATTTCAAACCCCAAAGATATTTACAGAGTTTCTTTCTAGGTGATAACACTTCCTTACGTAACGATGCATTACTTATAAATAGGTGAATAATCAGTTGAAGCAGTTTTCTGAAATGAATCCTGTGCTGACCTCTGAGCCCATTCCCTTCTGGGAATATGCCAAGATGATTCTTGCAAAAGTTACAGAATTTCATGCATCTCTGCCAAGAAGAAATTAAACTATTTGTTGCTGGACCCAGAGACTGAGATCCAACTGCTAGAATCTAGACTCTGTGAACTAATGCAAGAGGACTCCGTGTTTGAACAGAGGCTGCTGAAGCTGCCAATGATAATTTGTTAAATCATATACATTAACTCAGGCTATAATATGCCAAATGCCACCTGTGCATGTTTGGCAGTATGTTTGGCAGATTACTCCAGCGCATCTGTGACACACCGGATAATATTAAAGTTTTATTTTGGTTATTAGACTACTACAGAAGATTACTGATACCCAAGAAAATTCCTATGATTTATATAAAATATTTTCATACTGCTTTAAAAGTCATTGGTGAACAGCAGACACTTCATTACTGAAACAAATTACTTGCTGCCAAAAGCATGCAAACCATAATGAAGGCTTATCCCTCCAAAACATGCATGAGCTCATGCAATCTCCTACAAGAAAAAAAGAAAAAAAACAATACAAAACCCACCAAACAACAAACCCCCCAGTCCTCAGGTCCAATGACTTTGGAACAATATTCAGTACATTCCTTTCTTTTCATATCTGCCTCAAATGCTGCCTTGTACTGACTCTTTATCTATGACTTTGTAATACTTGCTAAACGCTCTCCCTATTCTATTCTAAACAAGCAACATCTGCAGAACTTCAAAAAAAACCCTTAAAAATATTAAATACGGATGTCAGATTTTCAGAACAATTAGCTGCTGCCAAATTTGAGATAACAGGAGAAGGGCCGGACAAGTTTATATTCAATTCACAATATGTCAAAAGAAACCAAACACATAACGCTGCAGGGACTGTAATACTTAAATTGCTTGTGATATAACTTCTGAAATACAACAGCATATTATCAAGGATAGTTAACGGACCTCTTATCCCATTTAAAATCACAATATTATCCGTACTCTCTGAATCCAAGCACTTAACACCAACCTCCCCCCACCAAAAACCAAGACAACAACAAAACAACAACAACAAAAAACCACCACCAACAAGAAAACACAGCTTATGACCAGCCAAAGTAGTAAACCTGCGAACTAAAGCAGGAGGTGAGAACTAGTTGAGGGAGGAAGGAATACAGTTATACAATTAGATGTACAAATAGATGAAAGATTTATGTGAGACTTTACAGTGACTTGCCGGATGGCCCCAAGTAAGCAACAAATATGAACATCCTTCCCTACTGCCAGGATCTGCCCTCCTAGTCTCTCCAGGCTGAGTATAAGATTGTGTGATGATCTTCTCTGTTCTAATCTCACAACCTCCTAGGCAGCTCAGGTGTGCAAATCGGTATTATTATTCCTTTTCTCAATCCTATACTTCAGGTTTAAATGTGCCCTGAGCAGAAATTCAGATGCTTAGGAGTTTTCCCTTGGTTCACAGAGCAGCAGAAAGCAAATCTCAGAGCAGTTGCTCACCTTTGTTACTGCATGCCAAACCTATGAAATGTAATCAAAACAGTGGACATAGCTCTTTAATGACTCAACAACCTGACACACTGTAATGGTCTTTTTCCAGTGCTCACTGAATTAATGGTTTCCACAATCACTGCATGACTCACAAACACTATCAGTTCACGTTTCACAGGTAGCCTTCTTTATGTTTTTATACAGATTGCTGAAAGTTATAACCCCACTTTATATTTACAGAAACCAAGGCACAGAGGAAATAAGAAAGTCTGCAGAAGAAAAAAACTGGGAATAATTAGAGGGAAGAAAACCCGCATCTCTAAACTGATGCTACTTCCACACTAGTGAGCTATCTCCTCTCTCTGCTGAGCCACAAACCAGCCCAGACAGTGAAGAGAAGCAGTTCTTTCCAGACAGGAGGCTGATAACCACAGGGAGATGCGATAAACCCGTGGAACGGCTGAAATACCAGCGAAAGGTCACACGGCCCCAAAAACACATCGCTTCAGGGTTTCCACGAACTACCTGAAATAACTGTAGCAATGGCTTCCACAAAGAGCAACTTTTTGCTGTAGTACAACAACCTTCTGTATACATTTTTTTTTTTAAATGGGAAAAAGAGAGGAAATAAAAGGAACACATTCAATCCTAACACATGCATATCCTGCTAGCTGCCAAGGAGGTATTCCTGACAAGCGCAATGGTTAGCAATTTGACAGGCAGTAATTTTTACTGTAAGAATCCATATAGTAAGAGAGAAAACAGTGCTGGGACTCAAGGAACACACACAATTTAAATACAGAAGGAGAATATATGCAGCATGGAAGCTGGAGAGGCTGGCACACGATCATCCAGACTGTCAGCTGCTACTGGTGAAAAATACCGTGTTTTTTCAGAAGAGGTCACCATGGTAAGAGATCTCAGGTGCTTTGCCCATAGGACTGAATGCCTGAACGTAACAGATTTTTCAGTCCTTCACCTTCGATTGATCTTGGCTCATCCAAAGAAGATGCTGATACCACAAAAATCCAACCATTCAAAAAGAAGCAGCAAGAATACTGGCAATAAAGTACTTAAATGATCTGTTCAGTCCTGCGGACGAAGCAGCTGAGGTCTGACAGAACGATGATTTGTTCTGAAAAGCCGGCCAGCCCTCCTCGGCTGGCTCCCCTGCCTTGCTAGTGCCCTACAGCAAAAGGGTAAAGCAGCTTGAATATATGGACAAATCAGCTGTTGTACACCGAGCAGAAGAAATCTAGCTCAATGTACTTTAAAAAAAGACTACAGAGTTTACTGTGTAGATGACTAAATTTCATACCAGCCTATAAAGAAGAAATATCAAAAGCGGACTTCAGATAACTCTTTATGTTGGATTGCTTCTAAAAACTGCTGACAGATTTTGACCCCTACACATGCTGTTATGCATACCAAATGTCACAGAATTCTACAAATCAATGATAGTATATATCTATACAAATAGTACAGAATAAGTTGTTAAGATGGCAATTCATATTCCAAGTACATGCTTAGATTACCTCAAAAAGTAGAATTTAATTTTGAACCTGTATCTCTTCTAGTCACATAAAACACCAGGAAATAGAAGCGTATGTTTTATACAAAAATATGTGATTAATAAAGTATTTTACTAAAAAGGTAAAATATTCTGATAAATACGGTTACATTTAAATTATTTTTGACTACATGTGGTCCAGCAAAAAAAACCAATCATATGTCCTGCAATAAACTACTTAGGTAGGTAGGCTGAAAGTGTATCAAAAATATGCTTTGGAAGAAATAAATTAGCTCATTAGGCTTAGTTAATAGTTTGTTTACCCTTCCTGTGACATAAGTGACATCTTAAAAGAGCATGTTCTACTTCAGAAGACAAAATCCCATGTGGCACATTTTAAAGAACACTGAGTACAAGCAACACATGCCACCATAAGTTGTAGAATATTTTAAGAGATTACTATTTCTCTGGTAACTATTAAAAATAACTTTAGAAGACTAAGAACATTAAAAAAAGGTACAGCTTCATTGATGCACTGTAATTTTTGAGAACACGTTAGAAGTAGTCGCTCCTTTTTAAATCCCTGAAATAAAGCCACTAATAAAAGACCTAATTCAGGGAAAACTGACTGTGACAAACCCAAAGTTTTTTTTATTATTATTATTTTCTTGCTATCATGATAGCCTACTTCTTGTTTTAGAAGAACTGTATGTTTTGAGAACTTCAGTTATTTCCTTCTCCAAGTACTCTGAGCAAAAGAATACACTGTTGAGGTAATCAATCACCTCTCATATTTATCAGCTTTCACATTCGGTTTGCTAAAACGAGGGCCAACTGTGTTTCAAGAATGTGAAGACCGATAAAAAAAGGGAGACAAGATTGCTAGCTCTATGCAAAACCAAAGTCAGCCCTCTTACCTTTCTGAGACTATTAGTTTGGCAAACTAAGGTCTTTTAATAAGTTACACCCCACCCAAGCCTGTTTTTCTCATCAGATTGGCTCCTCCCATTTCCTCTGCAAGCTGCAGCACTTGTTTGGTGTCTTCATTGTTCAGAATAGGTTTAAGAAATACTAAGAATAACCTTGCCATTTCCATCCCTTCCTTCTACATTTCCCTCAAAGTATCAATCTGCCATTGATAGGTTTACATCAGAGAAACGTTACTGCTTAGAGATCGTGCTCCTACAACGCGATACAGAACAGGAACATCGCATTAGTATTTCCTCTTTAAATCTTTTAAAAATATTTTCCATACCTTCATTTTGTAATTCCCTCTTCACTCTGTTCCTTTCAAATTGCAAGTAATGCTTATGGAAGAGTTTGAATTAGAATAAACTGAACTTCTCATAACACGTTCAACATTGATACAAGCAGCACTATGACACCCGTTTCCATGTCCATGGTCAAGAAGCGATGCTGTGCCTGTTCAGTTCTTGAACTGTTTCTTCAATCTACCCACAAGGCAGTAATGCCAACAGCTACGATACTGGCTCCTATAGCATGGATACCCGTTTACAAAAAAGCAGTTGGAGATCACCAGCTCATTTCAGAAAGTCAGCCCAAACAGTTTGCAGATGCCAACAGCTCTCCATCACCACCAACATGAGCCAGCTCTGTATTCCTGACCTTGAGACGGAAGACTCAACATGCCAACACTCAGAACTGGGTACCATCCAGTCCTCCCCTATAAATTTATTTTTAACTGTCAGAACCAATTTAATATGATATTTTAGAAAGACTTGTTGGACCTCCCAAACTCATGCTCAGTGACAGGTGAGGAATCACACTGGCAAGGGGTAGACTTACTCTCAGCTGATACAAAGGCTTACAGCAACCAGGGTAAAAGAAGCATATTCCCTTCTGTTCTCCTGGCTCCCTACAGCCCTGGAGACATAAGTTGGTTTTGTTATTGTATTACTACTGCCATCCACAAATGAACAAGCAAACTAGTAAGAATTATGTCACAACACCGATCAGATTCTTCTCCGAGTCACTCTGTGCAACAAGCCTGCAGGAATCCAGCAGCAAAGGTAGGGATGTAATCTATACGGCACTATAACACAAAAAACAAGTGAGAGGTGGAAAAGGATAAGCAGTGCACCCTCTGCACAGCACAGGAAGACCCTTTTCCAGTCTCTAGGAAGCAGCAGGAGCAAGTATGTCTTTTCTTGCCAAAAGGCTGGAGTATTTAAGATGCAAGAAAAGTTATGCCTTGCTCCCAACTCTGTAAGAGGCTCCCCACCCATACCCAGCATTTTCTAGCCTTTTAAACAGCAAGGCAAGCAGCAGTGTTACTAGGCTAGAAAAAAGGGAACATGTACAAACAGACAGACACGCACACACAGGGAGGAAAGAGTAGTTCAGAAGACGCTTTTTCTATCTTTTGTTTTCTAACCAAGTGCTAATACATCTCAATTGCTTAAAAAACAAAAAGCTGAATACCAAAAATTTCCTATTCAAGTATTGACGTGAAAATGTTTGATATTAATTTCTAGTCTTGAGAGGAGTATGGAAAAGAAGAACTGCCTACCTCCCCCAGCCACGTTTTGTAGGAAGTAAGAGAACACTTGAACTTGCAAAGCTCTTCGCATTTTGTCAGTCCTCTCTAAACACTGGCTAGCACCAACCAACATAACAAGAGCTTCCTAGCACAGTTTACATACAAAACCATCGGACCATTCAAACAAATACAGACTGATAACTTCTGAAAATAAATAAATAACCTTACTGCTCCTGTGGAAGCGTATTATGTTTTACAGCAGAATATGTAAGTTCAGCTTTTGGTTAAGTCCACAGTTCGCACTGCAAGAGAACCTCGTGTAAAAATAACCAGCGTAAACAGACATGGAGAAATGACACACTCAGATACAAACACGCTACACATACCGTCTGTGAAACACACTATGCCATTTCAAAATTGAACTGCATGTTTGCAGTATTTCAAGACATTAAAAAATTAAAAGGAACAAGATCTTCACGTAACTGCATTACAATGTATATAAAATGATTAAACACAGGTTATGTTCTTTGACATTATTTATAATGTAATGATCTATGTACCATCAATTTAAAAAAAAATTGCCAGGCTTAATCCTGATTTAACCTCACCCTTAATTATTAAAAATAGTTAAGCACTTACCATAATGTGATTGAAATGCCTGTGGTTTTACGACCTGATTACAGTGGTTACACATCACCAAATAGAAATCATCATGAGCCGGGCAAAGACCAAATATTGGCATATCTAAAAACAAAAAGACAAAATGGCATATCTCTCAGCTGCTTACAATTATTGAAAAACAGTTTAATTACACAGCCATGACACTAGTGTTGAATCATAATTTTAATACATTTGTTTAAAATTTGAAAATGAGAAAAAAGCATATAATGCAATGGATAATTTTGTGCTGGAGTATTACAAAAGCAAAAATCTTCCTTCAAAGATAAATGTAAAATAAGTGATTATTTGTAGAAAACAGCTATTAGAAACCTGACTTAGGACTGATTATCTTACACCAGATGCAAGAATGTAATAAAAGACTGACTTCAGATGACAGACACAAAATAAGAGGGGGTGTTTTATGTATTCTGAAACGGGTTTGGATTTTATTCCAATTTCATTAAATGAGTTCTAAAATGAAATTTATTTTCTATTTATTTTTTTTAAAACCATTTTAGACACACAGTCATTTACCAGGCAGCATTACATGCCTAATGGTTTTATTTGTTTAACAGTGCATTATAGTCCAGCCATCTGCTGCCAGAGATCTGTGTAACTGCTGTATAAAAGAGAAATAGAGAGATAACAGTATGTCAGAGCATGTGTGGATTTTAGAGATAACACACATACTTGCAAACTTTTACTAATAAAATTAGTTTCTACTATGTTGTTTTAAAGAATACAGTTTCTTAAAAGTACGGTTTAACACTTAAAACTGCATTCATAGACTATTGGAGCATTATATACAACATTTACTACACAACTTAAAGGTATAGTACATTAATACAACTAAAAATGTTATTCATTAGAAGACAAAAAAATAGGAAACGGCACACATAATAGTGTATAAATTCATTAATGCCAAAGAGCATGGCTAAGGGATCTATAGCACTATTTAAAGGATTAAGACTGATATAAGAAAACTTATTTTCTTCTAAGAATACTCAAGTGATCAATTTATATGTTACCAGTAAGTTAGAAATTAAGAAAGTTAAATTTATGTACGTCCGCGCTAGAACTGACCCGTTTTGTTTTAGAGTTATTAATTTGCCTACGCTTTTTTTTTTTTAAACAACATACTACATTTTACTAGAAAAATATTTTTGTTCATGAATGGAACACCAATTGTTAAATAAACGGAGTAGGCTGCTTTTTAAGAATGAATGTGACACAATCCAAGGTAAACAACGGCAGTGCAACGCTGTCATCCCTGCAGAGCCCCACTGCCTCCACTTTGTTTCTCACAGACAAAAGAATGCATCCACACCGAACAGCTTCCAGAACTAAGAGCTCCCTTTGTAATAAGTATTTTCCTCAAAAAATGTAATTGCTTTTCTTTAGAAAATAAGGTCTATCCTAGGTTTTCCAAAAGCCTTATTAGTGGTATATTAAAATTAAATACAATACCTGTAATAACAGCTGCAACCGGATTTTGCATTTGGACCCAAATACAATGACCGTGGGCATCTTAAGTAGCCGTGATAGATCCCAGCTATGCTTATCTAAATCACAGGCATTTTTAGCAATAGCGATTACATTAAAAATAATTATAAACTGATTTGCGCTTCAGTTTTGCTTTTTTTTTTTCATTTGTATATTTTCAAAAAGAAAAATGTTTCAAGACCTCAGGCATGCCTATCTTACTGTTAACTAGGCAAAAACCTGTAAATATACCCTAAGAAAAAAATATCAGATAGGAATAATAAACTGCTATTTTTCAATGCCTACTTTCTGTGATTTAACATTAAACTGGCTCAGGAAGAAAATATGTATACAACAATAAACGTAACTGTCATTGGTTAATACTCCACTCAGGAGTTCTTTGGGTACGCCTGCGTGAAAGTTTCCACAAATACCCCACGGTCACTTCCATTTGACTACTAATACACCATGATGAATGGGACGATAACAGTGTACACTGCCTGCTATTTACATTGTTAACAGCACACAGACAGGCTACTACTGTATAATGTCTAACGAACTGTAAATCCACACCCTGTAACCTGTTCTCATAACCAAGCCTTTCAGACAACACTGAATCACGGACTTTACACCAGCTTGTGCAGAACGCGGGGAGGGGAATAAAACCTCTAACACGAGAAAAGGATTGCCTCGTTCCATGCATCTTGCAAGCACCCCTTGATATTAGGCATGTTCACTCTATTCAAGCACCTTCTTATGAATACTTGCTGGAAATACAGAGCTGCAATTTTACACTACGAGCAAAACAAATCAGCAGAAATTGGTGTAAACAAAAGCGTTTTCCTGTTTCAGTTTCGGGATCCCAAGAAATCTGAATAATTTATGAGCTCCCCTCTATACTGTGAAGCACTTCTTTAGAATTCTAAAATCAAAGTTCCGAGGGACAAAAAGCAATGCCAAAACACTATTAAATACACTAACTCATAAAAGAAAAACATTCTAGGAGTAAAACCAGTTGACACAGAAAAAAGGATTTGCTGCACACACAAAATCACTACTGTGATTTCAAAGGAAGCCAGGCACAAGACTGCAGCCAGATCACACAAACCAGTTTAAAAGAACTTCTGCCCCCTAGTACACTACAAGCGCTGCTAACAGAACATCACCTAAATGTAGCTAGCGAGGGAGTACTGCGGGTAATGCTAATCCCTTGTTTTCTCCTCTGTGGTAAAATAAACTATAGCTTTTTGTTACCGAAGCATTTGTTTAGAATAGATGCAATGAAATCCTTTTGTTACGGTAACCTGTAGGGCTCCAAATCAGACTGGCACCTGACGATGCCGAACACTGCACGAACACGCAAGAACAGTCCGTAAGGGTAACGGATCAGATACGAGAGGGCAACATGTAGCGTTAACACTTCCCAGAGATCTGACGATTAGGTTTAGCAAGGGGTTTGACACTTTGAAGACTGCCATCCAATCAAGACCAGCTAAGACGACTGGAAAAGAGCTCAGACCCAAATCCACACCGCCCAGCCCAGGAGCCCGTCTGAGGCACGTAAACTCCCACGCTTTTAATATGCTTCACTGTCGTTCTAGTAAAGCAGAGCAAGAGCAGGCTTCAGGGAAGTTTTATTTCTGTTTTTGTGTTCCAATGGGGCAAACACCGATGTGGAATTGTTATGAGAATGACATAACATACACCGTGCAAATATTAGAGAATATACAGAATAGTTTAACGAAACTTACGTAACCGCGTAGGAGATGGATGTTTAATTTTTCTGCTCCCTCCACAACCCCTCACAGAAGTTCAGAAGTCTTGCAGTTGATATTCTACTGTCTAATGCTTCATACCTATTTCACTTAATGATATGCATCTCTATTTAAAAGTCTAATGAAGTTTACAGTATTTCACCAGTATCATTTCAAATGCACCGTTCCTCTGAGTTTAAAGATTACTTTTTGAAATACTTAGCTGTAAATGTAAAGCCCATGCCTCTCATGGAAGAGCCTAGCAACCGTGATTCATATGTTCCTCTTTCAAAGCTGGGCTGATTTAACTCTCTCCATCTGGGAATGTTTTTCAAGGTCAAATGAGAAATTTAAACCAAGACCTCAACCTTTCAATTTATTTTTCATAAATACGGTATTTATATGGTGTCAACATACAAACACTGTTATAGGAGCTGCTAGTTACATTAATTCTATTAACACCATAAAGAAAAATGACTTCATTTACCTCCATAATATTAAATCTCTGAACACTGCAACCTCCAGAATTCTCTTCTTTCGAACGTAACTCAGCTACAGTGTTTTAAGAAAAGGTAAATTTAAATGATATGCTCCTGTGCCCTTCCCTGAGAATAGTACAGGCACGTGCCATAGATACTTCTGAGATATCTTAGCTGCATTATTTGCTGACTGTGTAATAAGAAAAATGCTTTTTACACAGAAAAGGATAATTCAGCATTTTTTCTAATAAAAAAGGAAAAACAATAACAATGGACAACCTGACATACCCTACATCAAGCAACAAGGAGCTCAGCGTGTCTACCCTATAGACTTTCATAAACTGAGCTGCTGTCTCCTCTCCTACCAAGGCACGTAGAAGCACACAAGCCAGCAAGTCATTTCTTGGTGTTTTCAGCATTCTCTTTCAGGACCGTTACACTACAGATGCTCATGGTCATTAAAAGCACCCACGTCTGTGCACTCTCAGTTCTACTACTTAACGTCACAGACTACAGAACAAATAAAACAGGCTAAAAACTCATGGTTAGATAGCACATCGTCAGTTTGCATTTACTGAATCACTAGAATCTGTGAATTCAGTGACTAACACAGCTCCACTGCATAATTTTTGTTGGGTATTTTTTTTTACCCCACAAATTTACCCAATTTCCTACAAATCTTGTTGTCTCTTTTTAGCCAGGGACTGTTGTACGGTGCACCTATCCTAGCATCTAGTAAGACAACATCCTTTCTAGAATTACCACAGACAAAACATCACGAAAAAAGTGAGGTTAAAATCTTCTTCAAACCAGCAAACTCTACAGGAAGAGAGTAAAAGGAGCCCAAATCCTGGCTGTTTTCAGAGACCAGGATGCAGGTTTCCTATTTTGCAGAAGTCTGCTCACCACAATTGAGAAAACAAGGAGAGTGAAAAGTGAAACAGAGGAAGAGAAAGCAAAAGCTCGTGAGGACAGAAACGAAAGGGCAAAGAATAAACTCCATCAGAGTTATGGTAAAAGAACAGAAAGCTTGATGGAAAAAAAAGTGATGAGAATATATAGAACTACTGCATAAATATTGTCCAGACAGAACACTGCTAATGCTCAGTTCTTCCCTATCCACTCCCAGCATAAACACTTGCTTAGTAAAATTATTTTTTTTTTAAAGTCTGATTTATCACAAATACATATGTACTGCTTCCAGTGTAGTATACCTTGACGACGTACATTTCACATGCTGATGGACAATGCGCACAGTAAAATGTTTTGATTACAAAGACCTCCGCAGCATAGCATGTGCCTTAAGCACAACACCAACCCAATTATATTTCCAGAATGTTTTTAATCGATTACAGTTAATATTAGATGCATCTCCGTTAAAATGCACTGTGCAAGATTACTAACTTTACACTCATAACGGCTTTAACTCCCTGTTATCTTTACCACTCCCCAGCCACAGAATTTAGTTTTCTTTTTACTGGGGCCTAATCCAAAGCCACCGAGTAAATGTACCAACTTGTGTTGATCCACTAGGCTTTCCAATAAGATATCAGGGAATAGTTTCGGAGCTATAAGGTACAGAAATTGCAAATATATCCCATTATTTTGAAATACTGCCAAATCTGAATTGTTTTAACTACTTACTTCATTGACCAAAACTTTTAAGTTCAAATAACATATTCAAGAGAGCTTTTGTGTACATTTACTCCACAGTAGTTGTGTTTTCTCTTCTTGTTAGAACAGAATTAGTCTTGAAAGTACTAAGGTAAAAATTACGTTAGTACACCTTGTTTTAACTTGACTTAAATGGTAGATCTCTTTCTCTAAAGGCATGCTTTTATTAGAACTTTTCTTTAAGCTAACACGATCGTTCACTGATGTCTGACAACGTCAAAAAGGGGAGAAAAAAATAATAGTAAAATAACTTTTGCCAGGGTGATTCAGACACAGGTGCAGTACATTAAAACTAGTTGACATCTTAAAGGAAAAAAGTTATGGTGCCACCTCCTGCAGTTTGCTAATGACACTGCCCCAGCTACAGCCTCATCCTGTTAAAGCAATAAAATATTTCCATTGTTTTACCCTTTACAGTTGTGGAGAACATAAATGTCATTTTAATATCTGAAAGCAAACAAAATCTCCCTATTTACAGTTTTTAAAAGCTTGTGTTTTGGGGAAAGAGGCATGAGGAGGGAGAAGGAAGGAGACTAACTCAGCATTTAGGATCATGTGAAACGGACTGCACCGCACAAGGGCAGATTTCAAACAAGGCTGAGCTTGGTTAAAACCAGACTAACGGCTTATAGCATATCCAAAAAGCCAGAATTCTGCCAAGAAGTCTGCACAACAGAAGTCCAACTGGATCACTTGTCAGTAACAAGTAGTTTTCAGGTTCAAGGTGGATCTCAGGTGCAAACCTTCTGGGGCAGTGAGCTTTCTGCTCAAATAGCACTACAACAGATCTCCCTCTGGACTATACCATGTGCGCACAAAAAACTGTAATAGCATGGTAAGTTGTCTTAAAGCTGCCATCAATTCATATAGCCCCCTTCTTTTTATTGGTGTATATAAAAAAATAAAAACAAAAAACATGATCTAAGTTAGCATCACGAAACATACCTTTCATGAACACATTTAACTTTCTGCAACTGCAATATTATTTTCTAACCAATAGTTTTCCAAGCTATTTTCCAGAAACAGACCCAACCGCTTATCATTCATGAACACGCATCTGTTTTTGTATACTTACCAATGCTGAAATGAAATTAAACTACTGGCAAATTTTTACTGAGTACTATGCTAGATAATAAAAGAAAAAGAATATTCCTACGGAGATATCATGAACAAAATAAATAAAACCGCATAATAGTCAGAGTGCTTGGTGACCAATTACACAAGGTTTAAATCAAAGAGATTCTAGCAAAATATACATATTTGAGGGGGTTTTGCAGAATTCCAAGTAATATACACGCATATTAATAGAACAAATATTTTATGAACTATATGTGCAGGCATAACAAATTTGTGCTTGCACAGAATATACGCATAATCAAACAAGCTGGACATAAAACTCACATTTACATACAGAAACACTTAAGAAAAAAGAAAACAACAAAAAAACTGCCCTGCACAATTTATACTCGTGTTGCCTCTGATACAAAAGAACCTTTTAACACAAAATAAGGCAAAACGAATGGACATTCCCAGACTCCACACTGGGAAAGTTAAAAGCCAGAAGATACCCAAGCTGTTTCATTTAGGCTCAAAGGTAAGCGTTGCTACCAAAGTATTTTCTGCAAGGTTACCATCTTTGAAATTCATTGCCAACTCTGCTCTGTACATCCTTAAGTAGCTTACTTTTTTTTTGCACGCACAGCTTTTAAAGCGCAACTATTTGAGGAGACATTTGAAAGGCAGAGCTGTTCTTGGGCTCTGAGCACAAGTGCATGAACTTTGTTTCACCATGCAGTTGTTGATTGATAGGAAGAAGGAGGGAACAGCTGAAGTCTTGATGAAATGTTTTTACTGCATTTTCCACTTTGGCAAATGTAGCAATTACACAGAATTTTATTAAAGTCCTAAGAATACCCAAACCTCAAAGTTTTGGCTCAGAGAAGTGACTTTCACTTCAAGACCAAAAAAAACCCCCCCACAACCTAGTTTAACCATGCACAGTAGTTGCATCACTAGATTTGATCAGCTGTAGATCTTTACAAGTACTACAACACTTTAATCTCTAAAGGCACAGTCCTCAGTCCCCAGTCTCCTTTTTGAACACAAGACAGTCTATTTTTCCAAAGGAATACAAGCTAAAATTCTGCAAGGATCAATTATTGTACGAGTTTTTACTTTGCTTCCCCAAATTTAAGACAGAATTTTGCACCATGAAACCTGAGGGGATAAAGGACGACCTACCTTTGACTGCTCGCGTTTTCCATGTACGCAGCCATACTGCATTTCCAAAAGTCCATCCCCTGGACCACCCCTTCCACCTTCACCTCCAGCAAAAAGGCTTGCCACATCCTGCGGGCAGCAAAACTCCCCTGCGCATAAGCAAACAGCAAATCCAAACACCAGCCCTTTTGCAAGGTTACGAACACATGACCACTGCAACTCTCCCTGTAGTCTTTTCTCTCTTGTGGAACGCCACACTGACAGTTGTTACCTTCTCCAAGATTTAACAGCCTTGGGAAACTTCTACAGCGTGCCCACTGATAAAAACCAGAGCAGCAGTCACCAATGAGAAGCGTGTCATGCACGCATGCACCTGCAGCCCAGCATGCAGCTGGGGGTTCTAATTTTAGGCTGCCAAGATTTGAATGTTCCTGTAATTATACATAAAACACGTATTAAAGCAGACATCCAAGTATTTAGTTAAATTCTTTGTATATGAGTTCAGCTACACACAATCTTTTAAAAATCTAACAAAACATTTTATAATTATTCATTCAAAACTTCAGAACTATTAAACAGTTTTTCCAAGTTTATCCTACAGAATAACAAAAAACATTTCGGTGAGCAAGTTTACAGCTGATTGTCTTTAGAAAGACCGATTAATAAATTCGCAGTGAAATACAAGACCATATTTAAAGCTTTTCAGCGGATTAGAAAGTCTCTCCGTACACATTGTATTCTGTTACATTAGGTTTTCATCAGCAATTTGAAAGAAGTCAGTCATCTGCAAAAACTATTCCATTTACTCATTAATTAGTTTTCAGAGTGGAGGATATTTTAAATTTCTCCAGTCAATTTGTATAATACCACATAAATGCTGGACGTATAATTCGTCATCACTCTCCATATAACAAATCTTCATTCAAAGTCATGCATTATTTTTAGGTGACATGATCTCATCATGCCATTACTATATTTTAGGGAAGCCAACAAATTGTTATTTATGTTCCTGTGGCAGAAAAAAAAAAAAAGAATTGTTACATATCTAATCCTAAAATAACTTAAGAAACTCTTAACATTGAGTTTAATTTTGCAATTGTGACACAAAAATTAAGCGGAATTCAGGAAATTAAAAAAAAAAGTTTACACAGTAATACTAATACCAGGGGTCATTTCACATGAAAGGGTACATAGAAACACTTAGAAGAGCAGGGTCTTTTACATGGAAAGAAAAGTTCTGGCCAAGCAATTAGTCACAAGCCTAGCCTCAATTAAAATTAACTGTATCATCCAGCGAATATTCTAAACTATATCTGAAGTCGCATACCTCAAAGCACGCTACTGTTATTGACTGTTTTAACATCAACAGGGTTTTTTTTTTTTTTTGCTCCTCTTCTGTATACAGCACTCTGTGTACTTCACAGCAGCTGTACTTTTGTAGTAGGAAAAAGGAAGTTTGTTTTATTTAAATCTAAACTTACAGTTTACATAAAACATTGCAGCAGCAGCATTTTGATGCATTATGACTGCAAATTGTGAGTGTGTTCAAAGTTCCTTACCCTCGCCCATCTCTTATCTAGACATGCTTTTGAAGAAAAAAACTGGCATGTGTGGCTCAATAGCAGTTTTTGCAATCTCTCCCTGTGTAACTGCCCACATCACACCGAAGCAATGCCATTAGGTGCTGGCCAGATCCTGGCACTCAGTAACTGAGGAAGTAGAACACTAACAACCATTCGCTTATAGATTTATACATTTTCTTACTAACAGAACTGGACAAATACAATGTAAACCATGCCTATATCTTTTGCGATAAGAAAAGAACAATAAAACACACAGTAATATTTTAAAAAGAACGTAATCACACGAAGTGGCATCAGAAACACCAGACAATATATAACCTTATAAAGTTTTTAAAACCAATAAAAATAAGAACTAGAGACAGTTATGCATCTTGTGCATGACAGCGTTACTCCAGTCTTCACATTACAAACAAAACAATCAGTTAAGACATCATTTTCCCTGCTACATAGTACAGGCAGCGTGCTCATCTTTGAGCCTGTTCTGCCCTCTTCCCTGCCGACCACAGCCCGGACTCCTGTGTGACCGCAGCCCAGCACTACTCGCTGACTCTGCGAAGACAACGCATCTTTTTACAGCGAATGCTGCGCGTATATTTACATCATGCACCTGACACCTAAGGCAGCAAATCAGCATACTAAAAAGTAAGGAAAATAATACAGATGACCTGTCAACTGAATTCTATTTCAGTATTTTCTTTTATTAGGCAATCTAGTTACCTAAAACTACCCCACCCCTGCCACTCCCATTCTCCATACACTTGAACATCCACTTCAAAAATAAGACTGTTTCAATCACGTTTAATACAGCTATAAGGAAACTGATGCCTGTCATTTTTGGAATACCAACTTACATTTCTGCATTCCTCTCAATTTGGCAAGCACTATTAGTTCTTCCACTAAAATTTACTTCCTTTGCTTTACACATTTCCTAACAGTTAATTTGATACGATGCAAAGATAATTATGCGAGTTGCACAGCAACAGGCATATAAATGTCCTATAGCCAAAAAAAACAAAAGTACTGTGATATTTAATAGGATTAAAAGATAAAGTGAATACTATAACAAAAACATTGTTTTATTTAAATAACAGAGTAACCCATTTCTAATAGTTTTGAACACAGGTAGTGACTCTTATTTTAAACTTAGACATTGCATGCCTCTAGACAAATAAAGATGACTGAATATGTCAGTAATCTAGCTGAGGAATCGGTAAACTGTAAGTCCTTACACAGCTGATATATTAGAAAAGGAAAGAAGAATTTACTCAGACTACATAATATACTGATTTGGTTGGTTTGGTTTAACTCACACTTTTGACAGACACTTCTAAGACCACTTCTCTCCCCTGGTCCCTCTGCAGCTAACAGTCCTCTCGTTACAACTGGGAAGAAGGTATATGGGTACGTACGAATGGACCCAAGTACACAGGGCGAGGAAGAAGGGAACTTTTCTCCCTTTTGTAGGTCAACTACGAAGCAAAATGTTCTCCTCTTGGGGGTTGTGGGGGAGAAGTACTGAATTAGGCACCAAATTTAATTTTTGGAAATCTCATGTCAAGAAGGCCAAAAGAAGAACAAACGTGATCATAGAAGCAGCAAGCCAGAGAAAGTCACCCCTGCGCAGATGTACGCAGATGAGACGCATCCAGCGCACGCCTCTGCAAGAAGAGGCAGGCGAGCAGAGTCCCGCGCTCCCGAGAATCCCACTGACCACAGGCAACGGTCCAGGCACCTCGCTACAAAACCGGGCCTGTCTGCAGAGTCCGCAGCGGGGATGGCACAGAAGACGCGTGGAGTCAGAATTAAGAGGCACAGCAAAGAACTTACGGAGTCCGTATTAAAAAAAAAACACAGAACAGAACATTTTGGAGCACTCTAACTGCCCTGAGATGACACAGGATGACAACGGTCAATAAGATTAAAAAGATAACCGAAAATTGGAAGGTAAACAGGATTCTTTGGTACCATAACAAACTTGTAGAGTTTACCAGCCTCCAGCACACTGAAAACTAGCACAGCCACCTTCTTAAAGCAGACGGCAGACAACGGCTGCGAACGCATCAGGGATAGCGAAGCCTTGGTTTACAACAGCAGCAGATCCTTTGCCAGGCGCAGCAGCTGAAGTGCACGAACTTCGGGACTCGGGCTGAGGTCTTCAGCTCCGGCGCGCCCCGAGCCTCCCGCGCCGGCTGGCGGTGCCCGGCCAGGGCAGGCAGGGAGCCAAAGCCACCACTGCCGAACCCGTTCAGCCAGTCTGCCCAGCGCCAGCCCACAATGCACCGCTGCGTGCTTGGAAATTACTCAAAAGCCTCTGCTTCCAGCAACGATGCGGAGCGCTTGGGGAAGGATGCCACGGGAGCCCAGGCAAGGGTACGGCAGGGCGGCACGGACACCCCAAGGGGCTCCCCTCGGCTGGCGTGCCGGCCCGCAGCCCCGCGCTTCCCGCCCAGTCCCTCTCGCGACGCTACTCGCAGGAGCACGGCAAACACTTAGCGTCATTAAACAACCAGCAAAACTTCTGACGATGCTCCTGGCCATCACGTTGTCCCGTTTCACGCTGAGGAGCACCCCCCATCCCCGCTGGGCTTTCGGCCCACCGCCCAGGACACGGGCGCTCACGCGGCCACGGCCGTGCCCGAGGCTCCCGGCACAGCCAGCGGGATGGTGGCGGAGGGCAGCGCGGCACCCAAAAAGCCTTTTTCATCCCCAGCAGCTGCACGCGAGCCGCAGACGAGCACAGCGACAGCACGCTCTCAAGATTTTACTCTCCTCCCGTGCTCTACCTACTCCGCGGATAAAAATAGCGTTCTTATCTCCAAGGCTATCAAGCCAGCGCTTCAGATTATTACATTCAGGCCACAAGAACGACCGAAGAGACTTGCCAGCTCCATCCCAGCAGGCACCGGTGGTCCATCTGTGCCCCCGCGCTTCGGGACACAAACTGACAGCCTCGCGGAACCAGAGGGACGTTTCCCAGACGAGGGCCTTTGCGTTTTGCACTTGTTCTCCCCGCTCCCCACCGTATAGCGGTGCCGAGACCGCCGGACAAAGCTAACCAAGGCAGCTGGCTATCCAAGCAGTTTCTGCAGAAGGAGCACCAGGTAAGGAGAGGGCTCTACCCAGCCTACAGACACGACACGAACTGTGTCTGGTGTACTTCAGACAAGAATTGCCCGAGTCCTGTAACGCAATCAGCAATAAGAGTCCCCCTTCGATCACGTAGCCACGAGAAAGGGTATTTAGGACAAAAACTCAGGATCTGTTACATAAGCATGTATTACACCAACTTTGGTTAGCAATACAGATATATTCAATTTGGCTCAAAACTTCTTTGTAAATTATGAACTGCAGCGTGGAACAGAAGCTTCGTAACAAGCATGATTTCTAGACAGCTGCTTTGGGTAAGCACAACTTACACAGAAATGAAAAATGAAATTGCTTACTGAAATTCACCTTTAAAGTTTTTAGAATGTAAACGCTGCCTATCAGGAAACTTGTTTAAGCTTTTCCTCTCAAATACTTCTATTTAGTACTACTGAGAACAGGATGACTGCAATTTCTCATAGCAGAGCAGAACATACATGTTCAAACACAGATTCTACATTAAAAAAAAAGAGCTAGGAAAGCATCCTAAAAACCAAGACCAACAAGGTTTTCTAGCTGTAAAAAGCAAGTTACACTGCTTTAATGCATTTCAAGAGAAATCTTAATTGAAGAGGAACTTGTTTAGAAGTACATTTGGTATGGTTCACATTTATGTATACCATATAGATGATGTTTCTTTCTCCTTCTGGCACCATTTGCAGCATCCTTCTGATAAGACACAAACATAGGTGATGCTGTAACTCCTCCTCAGCAGAGTAACCTAGATTCAAATGCTATTCCCTCCAGTTCAGAAAGTTACTGGGAACCCCCTTGGGAATTTCAGTCAGAGAAACTTTTCATTTCTAGTATCTACTTTTCTGACATAGCTAATTACCGAATATAAATTATAAAAAAAAGATAATACTAACCATTACATTAAAGGATATGAACTAATTCTTACTTGCTGTTTACTTTTAACAATACACTTACATATTATAACTGATCCTTATGTATACTGTAGTTATTCACTGATACAACATCTCTAATACTCTTACAGATAACCAAGATATAAGACCTACTAAATGATAAATCCACGTAGGCAGTCAAGGAAAAATTTAAATGAGATTCGCTCTAAAAAGATACATAACGAAGTACGGCCCAATGGATTTTAAGATTACCAGACAAAATACTGCTGGTAAAGTTTTTTTCTTTAAGCAACCACCACCTTGTTTTGGAAAACAACTTCAAAGTTGGAATGCAACAGTTATTTCACACATGGTTCATTCTGCAGAGATGGAGGGGCTGCTTAACGCAGCTTTGCAGGGAGAAAGATCACAGAAGCACACCCTAGGTGTAAACTGGTATAGATTTTGTCTGTATTTTAGTCTGAAACAATAGCCAGAGGGTGTCATTTAGGTTATACGCACCTTGACAAAGCAATGGCTACAATATCTAGGGATTAACAATTAAAATGTTTGCATAGAGAAGTACTTCTCTGCTGGTTGTTTGATCACAAAGTTCTAGTGAATGTGGCTATCTTAAAAACGCAAACTGTCTCGCCTGCAGAGCCCAATAACCTGATCCTGTGTGCTCGCTCCAGTCACAAGCAAAACCTTTGTTGACTTCAGTGGCTCATGACAGGAACTCGCATCCCCAGATACCACTTTATAAACTGGCAGAACTCCAGTTTTCCCACTGACAACAAATACTATGTAGTTTATACAGTTGATGAAAAAAACCTGCATAGATAGAACTGAATTCATGAAGGGCAAAATATAATAGAATTTGACTGTAAAGGAAAACAAACATCCCATTTACTGTGTATACAGTGTACTATTTACTTTTCAAATTTAACTCGTTAAAGCTTCTAAACTTCATTTTAATAAAAGCTGCTATAGGAGTTTCAGACAGCCATAGCAACGTCAAAAAGTCCAACAAACTTTTTTGCAAATAAAACTATATGAGCTCTAGATTTTTAAAAAGTGCACATCACAGACTTACAACCTCACAGCTGCTCCCTATAGGATTTGAGCACTTCAATTATTTTGTATACATTTTTTCAGAGTGCCATTTAAGAACATGGCATTTTCTATTACACTACAAACGTAGCTCAAGAAAGGTACAGGTAAAGTCCTGCTTATGCAGAGGAAAGCAGATCAAGAATACTGAGTATGCTTTCTGTTACAATCCCAGCAGAAGAGAAGGGAGGCATAACGAATTATCTTTTGCCTCTTATTATTAATGAAGTTTGTATATTAGCTAGGCTGAAGCTATTGACAGTTGAGATCAGGGTGGGAGTGAGCTTGTAAATAAATGATCTTTCTCATGGGAAGACAGGTTACCACTGAACAGCTTATTCCACGAAAGCTGACAAGCAGAGTTTACACACAAATAACTGAGCATTTGAGTATTTCTCATCTACTCGAGCCAAATAACTTACAACATTTACCATCAAGGTGACTGCTTCCAAAGCTGGTGATCATGACTCCAAGTGACATGAGGGAAGCTGTGTATGCAGTTTACTTTGATGAAGTCATATCCCGTAGTATCTGGGGTTACCTGACTTTGGACGAGAAACAGTTTGAGAGCTGCTGCTCCACCCGTCCTGGTTCACAACAACACGCAGCCTGCACAAGCAGGGATAGCTTTTGATTGAGGAAGACTTTCTAGCAACAGGAACACTGATTACAATAAATTCCTCACCTTTCATGACAACTGCTTTTACATTCATGCTACTCTTCTCCTTTATACTTTAAATTCCTCTTAGCAAATGTTAACGTTACTAAAAACAAAGTATAAATACAAAGCTGTATTCATCTCTGTGATGCACTCCAAGAATACCTAGGAAATAATGCTGAGTATCACATATACACAACTTACACAGCAGTGGCGATTTTCTTCATTAAAAGAGGAGAGAAACGATTTTTAAGCATCTTATGGATTATTTAGAATACTTGATTACAAATCAAATATTATCACGATTTGTGAAAGTTGAAATCTTTCCTAAGAAGTGATGAGATCACACATAACCCCAGCTGGCACTTGGCTGTTATAGCCATAGGCTAGGCATAGTGAAAAGAGGTAAAAGAACTGCATGCATTTCCCTTTCTAGACCCATTGCAATGAAAGGAATAGCTTTTAAAATAGTTACCTTAGAGAGAGCAGTCTGCATCCTCTTAACCCAATTTATTTAGAAGTACCCTTCACTAAGCCTTTTCGTCTTTCCTGCTCTACTTACATGAGTGTTGTGTCACCAGCTCACGTGAAAATCATATTTCTATATAATATTTATTGCATTGTTCTTCTCTTACTGAGCATTTGTCATTAAATATAGAACGGAAACTACAGAAAAAGCAATACTTGATCAGTTGTTACCAAGACATCAACTCTTCTGCATAGACATAATCCAGCTAATCATACATACCACTTAACAAGTGTTAGGTAAGAGCGAATTCCTGACTTATGTATGTGCATAAACAGCAAAAAAAGGTTCTTTTTAAAAATATGTGAGGAAGCAGGAATTTAACAGATGGATTGAGGCAGTTTTGGAGCTGCAATTCCAGTGGAAGTCTCCAAGGCCTTGCAATAACAGACTAATACTATGGTAATAGCTAAAACCTGTGAAGTTTCTTTACAGCATAAAAAAATGACACAGTTCTAACTTGCAGTCTAACATCACAATATTCCATTTATCACACAACTCATCTCACCAGAAATAATTAAATATTGTAAACAGAACTTGGATTTAAGTAAAAAACAAAAAATAACAAGGAGAAAGAAAACCAGGGCCAGACACTGCAGATAATCTCAGAAGTAGCTCTCTCATAAAATCTCTACAATTTTCTTAAACAGTTCAATGCACTTTTAACATCTCCTTGTGATTGTTTTACAATAACAAGTGCACAAATCCCGACAAAATGCTTTGTGTAAATAGTCAATTAAAATGCAATGAAATGAAGAGGAAATTTATGTGATTACAGACTGAGCATAGCTATGCAGAATGTCAAAAAAGATGCATCGTACATTGTGCTGCTACCTTAAAACATTTATCTCAGTCTATTAAAAATTCTTAGTGTATTTGCAGGCAGCCAAGGACTATAGGCCCCTCTAAGCATCTTTGATGTGATTTAACACAACAAAAATTAACTCAAGAGAGCACCTCCCAAGGTTGAATAAAAACAAATTCAAATTTAAAATAAGATGCTGTCTCTCACTTGTATTTACAACTTAATATTGGAACAAAAGTTTCACCAATGCTTTAATTATTTATTAAACCTGCTGCTCGGAAAATTCTAGACCTTGTTTCTAAGTGATAAAGATGCTTCTAGTGAGCCCTCCTGGCCCAGTCCTGGATTTCACTGTTCAACACTTCCCAGCACAGGCTCAAGAAGAACAAGAGTTCGCTGTACAGCTCTCAGTACTCTCACAGCTCTGGTAACTTCCGTTAATAACACTTAATATAATCAAATCCCAAAGCTTCTGCTGAATGCCCTAGAGGTTCATGAATTTTTTTTTTCCCTCGTCTTCCCCAGGACGTATTGACTTCAAGACCAGAAGTTCACCTGCTATCAGGTGACATGACACTGAACAGAATTTGTTTCCACCTGCTCTCCTGATAGATCCCTATGGTAACAAAGTCTTCTAGATTGCCTTCTGAAGGCACTTACCAAAAACTGACAGTCTGCATTCTCACAGAAAATTCAGCACCTGCTTTACTAAAACCAGTATTGTCTAAAAACTGTAAGAGTGGTACCATGTACAAGGCCACACAGCCAGCATCGATTCTGATCTGTGATACCTCCAAGCATATCTAAAGCATCAGGGACCATCACTGAATTAACCACAACCTACGATAAAGCAAGTCTCCTGGGCATCTCCCTCCACAACCACCGAGTGGACCACTTCACCTGAAATAGCTGTCATGTACACAGAGCAATCAAACTTCCTCAGGAATCTCATGACCTCCGAGCACAAACAGCTAAATCACGGGCAGACTTTATGGATGCTGTAAGGGTGACAAAGACCTCTTTTTAGCCAAGATTCAGTAGTCTTTCAATGACAATTGATCAAATCCAGCTCATGACCCAAGTTACAAATGCTCTGTCCTCTTCCTCCTCCTATGCTTTGTTGCCAGTTATCTGTAAACTGTGGTGACAGTACTAGTGAAGCACTTGATGTAGGCAGGACGAAGGGATTCACAGCTCAAAGGATGTTAAAAAATAAATAAATTAAGAAATTGGGTTGTACATGTAACAGAAAGAAAAAGATGCTTAAGCTCCAGTAAATACACCCCAAGACTTCAGCACGCACTGGATATGTTATCAAAAACACAAACATTCAAACAACTTTAAATTATCTAACCAAATCTCTCTTCTGTTCTCCATGGTTTTATTTTCCATTCTGAGATGCTATAGTTTCCTTAGCACTTTTATTATTATTATACATATATTTCAAACTTATTTCATGAGTCAATGTAAGAATCTAACAGACTTTCACCCCAACCACTTCAAAAGGGTTGCACGTACTAATAAGTATTACTGCAAATGTAACGATCACGTCTTTGCTAAGAGCACATACACTCTTTCTGTCTTGCTAATACAGCCTTGCAGGTTTTGGTTTATTTTTTTGAGGGGTGGGGTTTTAAAACAACATACAAGATAGCTGATAGCACCTGGAAGTTTACTGGGAAGTGTGGGAGGTTCCTGGTTAGTTTGGAGAGTCTGGGGCGCCATGGGAGGGTTAAGCCCCCAGTCCCAGTGACTGGCTTTAGGCCGCATTATTTCTACTCAAAGCTCTCCTGATCCACGGATTAAAACACGCCAACCTGTTGTCAAATTTTGCAAGAAGCAAAAATTCATTCTGTTGGAGCCTGTCAAAATTACCATGAATGAACTCTGTGCTTGCAACGACAGTTCCATTTAGAGATCATCTTCACAACAATAATGGGTTAGAAAATTTTTTAAACAGCAAACCAAATTCAACACTAGTTAGCAAGAACCTCCTGAAAAAATGACTGCGTTTGCTGAAACGTTGCAAACTCATTACAAAGTTTAACACTAAGAATCATTTTCTTCAAAGAAGAAAGTATCATATGGTACAGACACATCAACCTCCTTTTGAACATCCACTGTACCTCTAAGATGAGCCAAGTATACAAGAACATGAGTCTCATTTCAAAACGTAAGACGAATGAAAATGACTAGATTTTCTGCCTCATTGTTTCAGAACGCATTTACAGACTATAATGCAACACACTACTGCTTCTCCATCACAGCAAACCATGTGGCAGGGAAATCACACCTTTAGCTGGTTCACAAACAGTAAGTAATTAAGTAACTGGATGAGCTAAGATTCTGTTGTATGAACTACATACGAAAATAACTGCAGTACAATTGCTTCTCACGTGGTCGTACATTGATTGTACTGTTTGACACGAGAAGATTTCAGTGTACAAAGACAAAGTAAGATTTAAAGGATACTTTAAAATAAGATTTTCCCCATAATGAAGGATGCCCATTTCTCATTTCCATCTGTTGGGGATTTTCCATACCAAAAGTGAGCCAAGTGCTTCGGGCCCGTACCATATTCCTGCGGTTCTAATTTCTACATCAAAGCTCAGCACGGACGCTTATTGCCTCAGAAAGCAACATGTGGGTAAGCATCCAGTGAGCTTCTCACTTCACTTTGGTGAAGGTCTTCGAGGAGCCCAGCAGGAAAGATTGTGCATTATGGATTAGCAGAATAGAAAGCATATAAGAACAGCGAAAAAGAAACAGGGAAGTACAAGAGAAACACTGGGAGTTTGGGAGGACAATTCCATTTCTAGCTGTTACTTCGATGTGAGCTTGGGTACGTCAAGAAGGGTTAGATACAAAAAAAATTACTTGCGACTTCGAACTAATTTTAGTTTCCTGATCCCTACATGGAACTAGCATCTCTGACAGGTATTAAGGACTCATCAGGCTTCACAACAACCAGCAGGCTGAGAGAGGAGCTGCCTGATCAGCAAATAGGAAATTCCAGTGGCAAATGTGTGCCTGAAACCCTGCCTCTCTTCAAAGATTGCAGATGTCCTGGAATTACATATTTACGTCCTTTATTCCTTTAAAAGGATAGCAGGCATCATTCTTTTCCTTTAAAGTATAAGGAAAGGAGAAGCTGGTGATGTTAACCCTCTTTTTAATATAGTGTTACACCAATGAGAACACTCACTCTTCATTCAGAAGACTCATACTCTGCTGCCTGAAAGCTTGAAACACATCTCTCACCATCAGGCAGACTGATGCTGAAGTTAATTCCCACTAGAAGACTGAGAGCAGAGAAAGGGTACGTGGGAAAGGAAACAACTACAACCCAGTGGGTACACAGGCCAGTGGGAGCCCAATCTGAAAGCTGACAATTGTTAAATTAAGAAAACAGCTCTTGGTTTTGAACTAAGTTCAAATAAGTCGACTGTAAAGTCATGTTCCCTTCTTCTCTCCCTCTCCAGGCCATGAATATTTAATTCTTTTATGCAAACTGGAAGAGCTGCAATACAAGGTTAAATTAGCTTAAATAACCTTGAAATCCCTTTGTCAAGTTGGGCCTCTGACTCAACTCCCCATCTGAGGAGAAAGAACTTTCTCTACACAACAAGTTGTTTATTTAAATACTGTGTGGTATGACAAAAATCTTTAAGTTAAAACTGACTTGGTAAAATCTATAATTTCATTCATGTTTTCCATGCTAAGATCCATTGTTTAGACAGTCCAACTACTTAATAATGTCTGTTCCTCAATTTTCAATGCAAAATTCTTCCTGGGAAAGGCAACCAGTTACAGTGTTCTCAAAACCTTGTTTGATAACACAATACGTACACATGCTGGCATGTTTTGCTGCTCTTTAAGTACACGCTTAATTAGTACAACTTTATCTTTTATTGTAATTTGTAGACTGAGTTCCCTGCAGAACAACTATAGGTGTATGCCAAGTCAGTGTCTCATTCACATGTCATATAGCAATCAAAATAAAAAGACTTTTGGAAATCTGACAGAGCTATTAAGCTTCAGTTTTAATNTTTTTTTTTTTTTTAAATGGACTTCCTTCAAACCATAATCCTACAAGTCATTCACATGGTTGGAGTCAGTGGAGAGAAGCTGTGTCTCAGTGTTCAACCTAGGCAAAAAACAGTTTCATGATCTCTCTCCGAAGGAAGGAAGGGGGAGGGGGGGGTATTATTCCTCACCCTGCCAGCTAATCTTCAAAATCTGGAAACCTTAGATGTTTACCATTTAAGACGTAGAAAGAAGAAAGAATATTTGAAAATCCTTATTAGTAAAATCTTTACTAGGATAATGTGTGCTTATTGTTATAAATGCTATTTTAGCACTTGAGCGATTTGCCTATTCGGAAAAATAAATGAAATATCCAACGCTAATAGTGGACTGGAACTCTGCAATGAAGTAATAAAGTGTTTTTTTCAAATACTTAAGAACTTATACACACACTTAAGAGATGGCAAAATGGTGCAAGTATTTCTGAATACCGCAGCATAGCATTCTATCGCCTCTCTCTCACGCCCCAGTGCCCACTGAATCTCTTCCTATAAATCCATTTTTTTCCCTAAATTTCAGCAACACTAGAAATCCTACAATAAATAGACATTTTGACTCAGCCTCAGTACAGAGCACTGCCTCCCAATCTTGCTAAGTCCGTGCCAATATGCTTTAATTGTCACTTGCTGTTTGTAGCTCTCAAGCAGAGAAGTGCTGACTGAATCAGATCAACTACTAAGGTCCCTGGCAAGTCTGGTCTTCTGTGATTGTAAACAAAGTTTACAAACTCAGTCTTCCATTTCTAACAGTGTCAAGTAAATGACTCAAGTGTAACTGATCTAGTGTTTCAACCAGCAAGGCCTATTCTACGGCATCCTCCTCAGTAACAAAGTCTGACGAAGTGAACTTGCACTAACGATAATAAGAAAGTTTCGGGACGTTTCTCTGCTATAAAACAATTGCTAAGCTGGAGTTGGAAAGAAAAAGGAAAAGAAAAAAAAGAAAATTGCACATCAAAAGTCAGGCTCGTTTCTCTTTTTTTTTTTTTTCTTCCACTGCCTGTTACAAAGTTACCAATAACCTATCGGTGTCATTCATCATTTGGTTACAGCCTCAAGTAGCATTGTTACTTTTGAAATGAACCAGGCCCTGCGTGTGCTTTTGCTAATCACAGGTGAAAGGTCACTCTCACTTAGCAGTAACAAATAAACACAACACTCTGACATGACAGAGAAAGAGATCAGCGTTCAAACGCTGACTCGGATTATATTCAGAATGAAAACAGTCCAGCTCAAGAGAAGATATTAGCAGCATTGGTCACACAACTTCCTTAGGGACTACTCAGGGCCAAAAAAAAAAAATAAATCCCGCTACAAACACGGTAAACACAATGCAGTAAGTAACCTACGCTCAACCTCATAGTTTTGATGAGATATTAATTTAACAACAACGCTAATAGCATCGCTCGTTGACAGGCCGCAAGTCCCGAGACTGAAGCGACAGGACTGAAGTTAAGCTTCCTTTCCCTCTCCATGCACGTCCGCTGGTAACTAGTTCCAAGCAGCGCAACTTCTCCGGGCGCTTCTGCTCAAGAACAAATCGCACTCACCTTCTCGGCAAAGTCGCATCGCTTCTCGATTTTTCCCGTATTCCTTGAAACTTTCTTCTAACGCTGTTCCTGAAAACAGAAAGCCACAAGAGCTCAGCGGAGGCTGACACCGCACGGCGGAGCTGCCCCCGCTGCCGGCCCGGAACCCCCTCCCCGCGGCCGCGGGGCTGGCTCGGCACGGGCGCTGCCGCCGCCGGGGCG
>VXAL01003308.1:283501-294930 GCA_013399475.1 Chauna torquata | reverse complement strand
GGTTAGACCGTAACCTGACTTCCGCGGGGCTTGGGATTGCTACCCTGCAGCTCTTGCACCCCAAACTCAGGCGTCAAAAGTGACACGAGCGTCTGAAAACGCTTTCGAGCCCAGAAACTGCCAATAACAAAGTTTTGCAACATCAAGTTCTCCAACAAATTGATTCCAAAGCCAGATTTTATTACAAGATATCCTCTCCAATCATGTTTTTTGGTTTTCCAACCAAAACGTTCGAGTACCGATGTCCAATTAAACTCACGGGCCCTGACCTGCGCAGGTTTCTGCCCGCGCTTAATGCCCTGGCAGCGTCACCCGCAGCGAACAGCTAAAGGCGTACACCGCCTGCCGCCTTCTCCGTGCTGCTCAACTGGCGGCACCCACGCGCGAGCTCGAGAGCCTGGGCCTCGAGCCGGCAGCAGAACCACTCACCGTGGGTTACCAAGCCCCTAGGTCTATTTGCAAAACTTGGCAGCAGGAATCAAAACAGTAAACAAATTTGTTTAGGCTGCTCCGTCCCAGTCCTGCGGAGGTGTACAGGCAGGCTTAGCTAACGCTTCGCTATTTTCATGGAAATACAACCCTGAAAGCGTGGAACTATACCCAGCTATAGATGTGCCTTTCCAAATTTATGCATATAAAAGATTTGGATATACAAGCACATCAGACAGTCATCACATGGGATAGGATAGGCTATAATTATAAGTACAGTTTCAGCGTTCCACCCAGCTGATAATTTATGTCACACTCAGAATGTATCTATCTTGTAAAACTGCAGACCCAATACAGAACAGCAACTGAGATTTTTCTCCCCTCTTCACCACTCTAACTCAACTTCTTAAAAAAATCGCAAAACCCGTAAGATTTAGATAAAGACAGCAACGACGACTTCTACCGCAGCTATTTGTAGCAGGATTAACAAAGGCTATCCACTTCTTGAGCTGGGTCCTGATCTTTCAGTTACACATGTTCTTAACTGAAATGCAGTTTCCCAAAATGGTGGAATATCTCTTCATCTTAGGTCTGAGTAAGAGTAGAAGGTGCTTATAGGACCAGAGTTGAAAGATAAACGATGAATGAAGGACATTATTAATTATCAAAGAGTATACTTAAAAATATAAATAACTCCTTATAATTAAAGCTAAAAACATCACTGGGAGATGTGTCACGTGCTGAGCAATCCTGAATTTCGGAGCAGAACCTAAACTAATTTTGTGGTGCGAACGGAAAAAAAATCTATTACTGATTTCTTTCAAACTTAGCAAGTGATCTACAAACAGAGTCTACCATAACACCCACAGCTGAACTGAGACTCCAGCTACAGGATATGGCAAGTTCCAGATAGAATAATATTCTGTGTCAAATATTCTGGTTTATATTACAAACTTTATTCATACAGCTCTCCCTTGTTCTGGAGAAAGCTGTCAGAAAGTTGTTTCTGCTGCAGCTTGAAAAAGACTCCTTGATATGTCAGTGTCCATGAAATTCACAAAGAATTTCTCTATCGTTATTTATTTTACGTTGATCATAAAGCAAATAGTGATGGGTGTCCATACAGAGCCACAGAACACCAACACCTGCCTTTTAATAGCAACAGATTTTACCATGATATATCTAACGTTCATACATCATGATTCTTTTCTTTAATCATTACTGATGTATGTATGTCAATTGGCAAAATTACTTTTGATTAGCTGAGTACTTTAGCAAGCTAATATATTATCAGCTTTTCAGTTTCTAATGTTGACACTCATCAATTTACTCAGAAGTGCCTCTTGCTTTAAAAGTGCCAGTCAAACAGCTAAAGCATCCGCTACCTTTGTTTCACACAACTTCGATTATCTCCTTTCTCGCTGTTTCTTTGCTCTTTCAAACCTGTTGTCGTTTCTTTTCCCTCCCTCTTTCACACCTTTTTCTCCTATATATTCCTACTCAAGATCTCACTCTGCAGTCTGGACCTCAGGCTGTCCTTCAGTAAACTTTCTCTAGTAAAACGTTTTCCCACTATGTCGTGAATGCATCAGTATTCCAGCAGAGGGAGGAAAGTGGCAGCAGAAAGATCAGAACATCAGTTCAATGCACAAGTCTGATTAGTCTGAGAGCTGGAAAACGGACAGATGAAACACTAATTTTACAAGGATTGGAGGTGGAGAGAACGTTCTTTTCCACAAACTTGCTATGCCGAATGTACGTGTCTCGGGTTTTTTTAAGCACACAATCTTAAGTTGTTTCCATAGTGCTATATGTGGGTGCCTTGATGATTTTAGGGAAAAAGAGGCAAAATCCCCAAAATCCATCATGTTAGAAGGACAGAATTGAAAACACGTGTACAAGTTGTAGACTTTAAACAAAGGTGACTATTATGAATCTCAGACACCCAGGATAGGAGCATGGTCATTCACAGTTCCCTTGGCAATTGGTGGAGAGCCGGGGGTACTTTTGAGATCAGTTTGGTCCCTCCTGGTCCAAAACAGTTTTTGAAGAAGCCCTTCTCTTCCCACAGACCATGGAAGTCAAGGATGACCCTGCGCCTAAACTGGGCACCTCCATTAGGCACCCAGAGTCAAGAGGGATGAATCTGGTCAAGAACAGGCAGAACACTCAAGTGGAAAGTGCTCTGTAGAAGCCCATGCTCCTTTAAGAGAACAAAAAGTTTTCCAGAAACACTACCAATTCAAAGGGTTTAACTGAGGAACCAAAACAGCCCAAGAAGTATCATTGGGACTGAGACTGTGATCGAACAACCATACACTGCTTGTACGTGTGAATGAGAACACATACTAAAGAACTGAGAAAAAAAACATACATAGAGGAGTAAGTTCAGCTCAGAAAGAAAGTGGAGAAGGAAATGTGAGGCAGGAAAACAGAAAGTAGAATATAATGTAGAGAAGACAGCCAAATAATGAGGTGAAGAACGCATAAACAAACAAATAAAAAATACATCACAACCTGTAAAAGGAAAGAAGGAATAGACTCAGGAAGAGGAAACAAAACACACAAAAAAAGGGAAAACCACAGTTTCAAAGCTCTCTAAATAGATTTAACAACACACTAAACATGGTTGGTAATGCTATGATTAAATGTATGCCTACAAACAGCATGCAACTGCTTAAAACTGCAGAGGATGGTTATATTATGTCATGATGCTGCAGGCATTTTTTCACCTGTACTGGTAGGTTTCATTCTTTTGCCAGGTGGTCCTGGAAAGCTGTTCAAACAGGGAACACCTTAGTCAGGTGTTCGGTTAGAATCTGTGAGACAACCTCCATAAAAGACCTGAGATATGATAATTCTTATCTAGAATGAAAAAGGAAGGATGAATCTGCAGCTAAACTCTTTTAAGAACAGAAGTATAATGATACGATTCACTGGTGATGTTCCACAATGACTGCAAAAGGATGCACGAATTAAAATGTGTGAAGGGGGAGGCAGGGAGAACCTACAAGGGTGTCATTTTATTAGTACTCAAAAGAAAGAAAAATAGTGAATTCACACAAAAGTCTGTCGAGGAAAAGATCTGAGGGGCATTACAGCACTAAAGGAAATCAAGTAAGTTAACAATAGCCAAAATGTCTGAAGTGATCAAGAGGGGCTTAAAAACTAAGAACAAATACTATTAGCAAAGACTTGTTTGTCGATGAGGTTCAGGATGAAATGACAACTCGAGAAGCTGATACACTGAAGCAAAATCCTGACCCTCAGGTCAGCTCCTGTTGACAGCAGTGGAATTGGGAGTGCATCTCATGCATGTTAAAATATGTCTCCAGTATGAGAAGCACAAGAATATAACTAGGTAAGGAGAGAAGCAAGAGATAAAAAAGTTCACATAAATCAGCATGTCCAGGTGATGACAGAACTACCCAAAACCAAAGCAAAACAGACCATTTCATTTAAGCCCCATTATAGAAAAATATTAATACATTACTAAAATGCATTATGGTAATCTGTAGTTCACTCTCACCTCCAGTGAAATCAAGGAACTTCTCCCTTTATACACAGAACTGTGATCCCTCGGAATAATAATCATGAGCAGCACAAGATAAAAACTTAAACATCAAACCATGACAGTTTATTATCCTTTTGCCACAGATCCTGGAAACAGGTTGATGTGTACAATTTTATTTATAAGTAACACTTCAAAGGGAGCCGAAGATGATCAGAATTTTGGAACACGGCTACTTTAAATTCTAGAAAGTGAAATTATTGTGGATACCTACTACAACCCACGTGTACCTGGGAAAAGAACAATATTGTTAGGATTAGAAAACTAATCTGAAGTACCCGTTTCTGAGGAGAAGAAATGGAAGCTAATAACTGTAAGTAAATCTGAGAAGAATTCTGCATTAAGATGAAAACACAATAGGCACCCTCATAAGTTTATCTAAACTTCACAATGATTACACTGTTATATTAACATAACGTTTTAACACTCAAATTATAAATGTATGCCATTGCCATGTCTTTTAAAATATATAGTATATAACAAAACATTGCAACCACTTCCTTCTTTACTTATCAAACGTGTCTTAAATGCAGGTCAGATTTCTGAAAGAATTGACAACATAGTGATAGCTAATACAGAAGAAGCATAAGGAATACAGAAATAGATCCTTGCCTTGCTTAGTTGTCACTAAATACTGTCATAGTTACACAAAATTTTCAAGTTCTAAAGGCAAATAGGTAAAACTACACAAAATACATCCACTTAATGATTTGGAAATCAAACGAATCTTTATTTATTTTAGATAAGGTATTGAAGTCATCTTTTGAATTTGGAAATGTTAAAACAATTTTGGCAACCTAGCTATGCAGATGAATCATTTTAGTCAAAGGAATCAGAAATGGGTATGACCTTTTAAATTCACATTTACACACAGACAATATGATATTACAATTTAGAGTGATTAAAATACACAGCTATTCAGACTAATCGTAACAGAACATTTGGGCTGAATTTCCATTTGTTAAAATCAAAGCATTTAATGGGATCAGTATGATATCAATGATCTTTTGACAGAACCTACCTACTACGCAAGGTTTCGTAATCCTGCCTGGTTTCTTGCCAGCTTGTCTATAGCTCCTTTGTAACCCATTGAGGTAGGAGACTCTGGGACCAAGCACAGCCCACAGGACTCGAGAGTTCCTTGACACCACAGCAGTGTCTACCCATGATGTGAAACTGCCTGAACCCTCATACCCTTAGAAGTCTGACGTGCTGATTACCATCAAATCAAGGATCCTGAGAACCCTTGCACATAAAAGTTTGAATTTATACCATGCTTCACAAATTTTCTTGCTTCTTGCTGATGCTACCTGCACTGACTACATGTGTAGCAAGTTAGCAACAAAGAATCATACGAATTGGACATGGACAGGCCTATAGGACTTGGCAGAACATACCCACAGGTGCTAAGAGAGTTAGCTTGAAAGGTCCTGGACGTAAACCATCAGGTTGGTGGCAAACTGGCTAAACTGCTGTGCTCAAAGGGTGGTAATGGTTCACAGTCAAAGTGGCAGCCAGTCACAAATGGAGTTCCTTGGGGATCAATACTGGATCCAATCCAATTCTATATCTTTATAGGTGATCTGGATGATGAGACTAAATGCATCCTCACCAAGTGAGGTGCAGATGACATGATATTTGGGTAACAGCTAGATACGCTGGAAGAAAGTGTCACTATACAGAGACCGTGACAGGCTGGAAGCCTGGACCAGTTCAAGAGAGACATTACAAAAACTGGAAAGGGTCCAGCAGAGGGCCACCAAAGTGATTAGAAGGTTGGAAAACTTACTGAAGAAGTAAGAAGGAATTGGGTTTATTTGGCCTAAAGAAGGGTGGGCTCAGGTGGGATCTAACCACAGTCTTCCAGTAAGTGAAAGACAGTTCTAGAGGAGATGGAGGTACTCTCTTCACAACACACACAGTGACAGGGCATGAGGAACAGGCACAAGTTGCTTCAGAAGTTCTGTTTGGATAGAAGAAAAGCTTATTCACTGTGACAACAACTAAATATTGGAACAGGTTGCCCAGAGAAACAGTGGACTTTCCTTTGCTGCAAATACTCAATGAGGCTTGACTAGGCCTTGGATAACCCGCTTTCAACAGAAGACTGGTCCAGATGATGGCTTTTCCAAACTAGACTTTCCAACGATTACATGAAAATCTGATAGATGCTGCAGCCCTACTTATTGATGAGGAGCAGGGAAGTAGACAAGAACAATGCCAATTTTAGTTTGCAACCCCAGGCACTCTGGGTTCAAGGAATTCATATCCACAAATTTTTTATTTTTTTTTTTAATACCCTAACTCAGATTAGGAACATTTTCAAAGGAGAGGTAAAACATTTGGTGCTATTAAACTGGACTGAAAACACTGAAATTAAGTTTACTTGATGTTGCATTTACTATGAACTTGCATGTTAACAAATAAAAGAAAAAAAAAAAGATTTAAGACCTGCTTCTATATCACCATGTAGATAGACATTCATAGGATGGTAAAGCAAGTGGGAGACACCATTGTATGAGTTAACAGCATTTAAACTAATTCTGCTCTAATGTAAATAAACACTTGGGACATATCTCCAATGTCTCCACACTAACCTTAACAGAATCCTTGGTTATCTACATTCTTATATTCTTACAATATTTGCTGACATAAATAAAAAGGGGAAGACCTGAGTTCATCTTCTGTTGGTTCTGTTGTTAGGTTTATATACAAAAATCCAGAATTCTGGAATACTGCACTATCCTATTGTAATGAGTCAATACTTTCCAATAAATACTGGACTGTGTTTACTTTGAAGACCAGTATTACCCAAAACCTCTATGGTCTCCACTGCACAACACACAAAACAAGATTCACTACGTATAACTGCTGTGCTTAAGGCTTGCCAACTAGCACAGCAAATCTGAAGTACTGTACCCTGAGGCAGAAGCCTTAACTGTTCAGCCACAAACCTGCCCCTCCAATTCCATGTGCCAGAAATCGTCCAACCTTGCAAACAGTACCCACAGGTAACAGTTTTATACCATTTCTCCTCCTGAAATAGCACCTGCCTTCACATGAACTTTCTAAAGAGAAATTTTCAAATGCAGAATGGAGGGTTAAAAAAAAAAAGGTTTAGCTGAGCTGTTCAAGAGAAGAGAGCAGTTTAAGGGCCACACCATGACAAACATATACTCACTCTTCTTGAGCCCAAATTAGCTCTGCCACTTAAATAAATTCTGCAGACCAGCTCCATGCTAACTGTAATGGCCCTTTCTGCTACAATCTATTTTAAAAGATATTAAAAGATGATTTGCAGAGCAAACACTAGTCAGGCTGTAACAGACTGGATTCTCCAAGTCTGTGCATAAGAAAAATGCAAACTCGGAATGAAATCTTTCATTATATCAAGAAAAAATACAGAAAATGATGAAATGCATGTGATGATACAGAGTAGAAATAAACGTAGGGGAAACAGAGAAAAAAATAGATACTGTATCAAAAAATTAGCAGAACCTGATAATCTCCAACAGCAGCTTTTTAGCCAAAATTTCAATGTATTATCATCATTCTCTCTTTTTTCCTAACGTTCTGCCAGAAATGCTAGTCACGGAGAAGAACCTCACTGCGTTGGGTAACTGTACAGTTCTTGCCTCAGTTTACAGTTCTACTTTCTGAACATGTAAGACAACACCACTGATGTAGCTGGTAGGCTGTGCTGTATACCAGAGCATAACAGCCTTCAGATGCCTTAAAGTACCACAGAAATGCTGAAATAGACAGAACTAATTATTCAGAAAAAGAAGTTTATGCTTTCTAAAATATGGTAAATAAATCTGAAACGATAAATTGCTTGTATGCCAAACCCTCCTTGTCCAAATCACTTCATCTAAGTGATTATGTCATACCTCTTGATTTTATCTTTTTAAGGTTTTACTGTTCCACGCTTGAACTCCCTTTAGGTTGATTGTAAGGTCGCTTTATTTCCCACTGAAACATAAATTAAACACCTGCATTTTTTAAAAAAAAAAAAGTCTCCCCACTGCATCTGGTAACACTTCAGACTTGCTCTGCAAACCCGTTAATATCCTGTTCTCCACGCTTCTCACATCTAAAGTATGTGAATATTATGCTTAAGGAAAATATTTGGGTAAGTATGTCACAGTACCTTGAAATTACGGTGAATCGCTGGGTTGATTTATCAATTGATCTTCATCTGTTCAGATTTTGGAAGCTTTCTCTAACTTGTATCTGATTAATTCTGAAACAAAAAAGAAGGAGCACAGCAGTAAGACATTTGAAACCTTATCTCACTTTCATAACTCCGATTATATCTATTCAAAAATTAATACAAAGCATTTTATCAANGTATCACAAGCTGGTAACACGACTGCACTGGATTTTCTGCACAGGATTTTTCTAGCATATAGCACAATTCCAACAACAGGAGCTCCTGGTACACAGTCATTGACATTTTTACCACCATGTCATAGAACATGGATAGCTGAAAATGATCCCTCACGTAAGAGTCATTAGTGACTATTACTGTATCGCTGATGAAGAATTGAACAAAAATTTGGAAGATACATAAACTGAGGCCTTCTATCATCTCAAGCTCAAGTTTTTAAAATCTTTTCATTTAATGCTTATAAACTTACTGTTTACACAAATTTAAGCACGGTTTGCTTTGGTTTAGCATAAATCAATGCCTAATTAGTTAAAGCTAAACCAAACCTCTGTCAAATCTTAGAGATTATTTTCACTCATCCTCGCTCATGGGTTGTATTAAAGATCAAATAACTGTTTTTTGTAAGTGTTCTGAAATTAAACTAGCAATTTTTTTCATCTACTAAGAAGTCATGAAGGTAGATATAAATAAGCCAATCTAGCACAGGGGACGGATGACACTTCAGAGAGAACTATTTTTTTCCCCTCCAAGGATTAAAGTCCAGACAAGAGGAATGCAGTCCAAGAGGGCATCCAAGCCATCCCACAGGCTGGAGGGCTCTGCCCCAATGGAAGGTGCAGAATGAAGCTTTTCCTGGCTTCTGTTACTTCTCTGGGAAGCTGTCTGCAAACTGAGTTCATGCTTTAAAATTCTTTTTATGCAGTGAGGACAAAATCCTCTCTTTTCCTTTTAAACTGCAGCACACCAGCTGACACTTTTGACTGAGATCACCTAAAGATATATTTACCATTTCTAACCTTTACTAAGCTTTACCCAGTTCAGAGATGAACTTGAACCTAAGAAGTACATCAGAGCTTAATGATATTCTAGTTATTCGGTAAAATAATAATAATAAAAAATCTTGTCTTCAGTGGACAACACTTGAGAACAAGTACAGTATTATTCCTCCCCCCCCATCATTGTTCTGCTTTATGGTTAGTAAGACTTGAGGTAACTGATGGTTAACAAATTTCTACACCAGCAGAAACTTTCAGAAGTTTTAGTTCCTTGTTACACATACAACTCTCATTGAATATTATAATATAAAACTTTCTCCTCAACTCTTGCTGCTGCTCACTGGTAAAGCAAATGCGGTGTTTGTCAAAAATCTTTTTTTCCCCTTTGTCTGCTTAGGACACGAAGACTCTGAATTCATACAGACTGTCCTCTTTACAGATCATTCAGTGCTTAGCCTCAAAGTCTCAGTCCCTTTAAGCATGTGATCTCCCTGCTGTGAAGGTAACTCACTCCTTCATCTCTACCGCCTTTTTTTTTTCAGGAGATATGGGAGCTCTGCATGCAAAACGTCTTTTCTTTTATCCCAATTTAAATAGTACTAGTTGGATAAAAAGCAAGTTCTGTTGCTTCATGCAAAAACGAAAACAAAAAACTACCTATAAAACAGAATGCTTCTCTAAAGACTTAAAAATCTAGGGACAGTACAATAAGTAAGTGGTAAGTACAAACAATGGATCAGATGAGGGTGAAGGAAGGAACAGTAAAAAATTTATTCCTATATACAAGAGATCAGAGCATACTATTGTCACCACCTGTGAATTTTGCTGTAGGGATTACATCTGGAGTTAAGTTTGAAGGAAGTTAACAGAGTAAGTTTCAAAAGAATAAAGTGACAGCTTAACGACTCTTTAAAGAGAACTCTTTCTCTGGATAATAGGTGGCAAAGAACAGGAATGATTCTCACTGAGGATTTACAGCAGGTCAATTACAACCACAACTGTCAGCAAAGAGTAATGTAAGGAAGAGATCAGATGGCTGAGAATAAGCCACAGGGAGCTCACTCTCCAGAAGGCAAGCGCTTTGGTGCACTGGAAAAGGGAGAGCCAGCTGAACGATGGAAAGATGACAAAAACAGTCAAAGCAGCAATTCAAGAAAATGGAAAAAGGTCTGCATTTTCAAACCAATGAAGCAGACTTAGCATTATATCACTCTCTGTGCCTGAATATGAAAGAAACTTGGTTGCAATTGCTATTTAATACTATGCAATACAGGAAACCACAATTGGGCAGAGCAGAAGCTATATCCCAGTCAAAATTGTATCTACATAGACATATATAATAAAGCCATAGTCATGGTGACTAACGAATACCATCCACATAAGGGGAAATATATTTACATGAAAATTGTAATTGCAAAGCAACTCATCAAAATAAAGAAAATGTAAATTAAGTACTAAATATACAAATTTAAGATAAAATATAATGTCTACATTTATGTAAACAAAGATTTATATAGGTTAGGTACAATCACCCCAATATTAGGCTTTATTTTGACATATTATGATTATGGGGATAACCTAATAAGGTCTTATTCTGCCCCTTGGAAAAATGGGTAGAGGAGGCGTGTGCTGAAAGAATGTGAGATGGCCAGGACAAGCCTATGAGCTGCCATTACGGCTAGCTAGTAGCTCAAGAGTAAAATCAGGCAATTCTGAAGTTGATCTCATTTGTGCTGGAGACTGACTCATGACCCACCAACTCCAGAGTATCAGTGGGTCAAAGATGATAAAAGAACTATAAACTCCACCAGTTACATACTTGGTCCTCCTATGCTCCTTAGGAGATGCAATTCTTCACATCTTTACAGATTCGAAAATAAGAACCAGTTACATGTTTCATATGGAGATTAGATACCAAACTTCTGTAAATACCAATTAGAAAGTTGCAGCCTCTTCAGACTTCATAATTAGTATGTATGCAAATATTAAATATTTCTTACCAATACTTAAATATTTACTATGTATTTATAAAAACACAAATGTAACAGAATATCCAGTGCAAAATACAGTAATGACACACAGTTACTCTAAAACTATGTCAAACATGTATAGGTATCTTCATAGATAATGAGAAGGGTCAACTAAGATATTAGTTACTTAAGTTTATTTAATAACTAATATCTTAGTCAAAGGAGAAGGAACAATGCCTTTTGAATAATTCTAACTAAACAGATAAAAATTGCAAAATAATTATGCACAGAGT
>VXAL01003308.1:252876-265793 GCA_013399475.1 Chauna torquata | reverse complement strand
GCCCCGAACCGAGCACCCGGCTCCCCGGCCCCCTTGCCGCGGCCTCTCACCCCGCACGCAGGCCTCCGTTGCGGGGCCGGCCCCGCGGCCCCGCAGCCGGGCCCTTCATGCCGGGGCACACCCGCGCCTTGGTCGCCCCCAGGCCTCTCCGCCGCGGCCCCCAGGGTCCCTCGGCCCCTCTCCCACGCGTGCCGCACCGTCCCCGCGCTCTGCAGCCCGGGGCCCAGGTTCCCTGCTGTTCAGGGACGCCTCTTCTTTCATACGAGCGCCCGGGTCCTCCTGGTTTAGCCCCGGGAAGCGTTCCCCGCAGGCCTGCGGTGAAACCTGGCCCGGGATAGCGCGAGGCATTAAAACCGAGTTTTTCCTTAGATGAAGTTATCCGCAAACGACTTCTGATCGATGGCGATGGTGCTGGTGATGACAGGCGGATCAATTTGTTGGTGAAGAGTTTCATTAAGTGGTGCAATTCCGGATCTCAAGAGGAAGGGTATTTGTTTTCTGTTTTTAGTCTTGGAACTGATTAGCTAGCATTTCAATGGAAAATTGAGCGTGATCTGTTTTGAAAGTCAACTGTGTTAAAATGGGTACATCTGCTTCTCTCTTTGGCTCTGTGGTGTTTCCAGGACAAAGGGTGTTACAGTAAGAGATGAGGACTAGAGATGGTTCAAAAATTACTTAGCAAACTGTCATGAAATCTAACAGTGCTATGAATGCCCTCAACATTGGCACGCTGCTTCATGATCCAGGAGTCCCATTATTACAACAGGATTGTGACTTAAATATTCTAATTGGCAGTTCTGCATTTGTTCTGTTAGGTAAGGACAGTACCGTTGGTGTTTCTGGTGCTGCTGTTCTTTATTTTTTTAAAAAACAGACCAAAGTAGTAAGGGCAACAATGTAATGTTCACCTGTGGGATCTATACTGGTAATGGATGTGAATTCCAGGAGGACACCATGTAATGATGGCATGTACAGAGAAGCACTGGAGTATTAAAATACTAATCTTGGTGGTCACAGCCCCAGCCCTAGCTGGGAGGTGTATAATCCCTGGATCAGTCTGCCCGTTGCTTTAATACTTGCTTTGCACCTGTAAGGACAGGATGATAGAATTAATTGGTACAGTATTTCTAACGAACTGCGCTTTCAAAAATTATACATTGAATCTTTGAAATGTTTTATTTCTTTAATAATTACTGTTGTTTAACTGTTCCTTACATTACCTGAGGCTTTGCATTCTTGTTATTGAAAGTGAGTGGGTATTTTCATGCTGCTTAAGAATAAATATCTCCTCTGCTTTCAGTTACAGTCAGTACCAACGAATGCTGAGTACTTTATCACAGTGTGAATTTTCAATGGGAAAAACTCTTCTGGTATATGATATGAACCTGAGAGAAATGGAAAACTATGAGAAAATCTATAAGGATATAGGTAAAGAGGAGAAAATACTACTTTTTTTCTTGTTTGACTGTTTCTCTTTCATGATGAAGCTTGAGCCAGTTCTGGTGAAAGTAATATATACATAGGATAAGTTGTTTTTTTTTTTTTTTTAAATAGCACTCATACTTACCCTGTAAGCATCTAATCGATATGTAAAATACATATAAATAAAAGCTTTTTTAATCTCTTGAAGTGTATGTAGTTTTGAAGCTCGTGGAGCTAGCAGGCCACCATATCACAAATGGCTCTTTATATTTTTATAATTTAGTAGAATGGCTTGCTGACATGTGTTGTTTGATTTCAGTATAACTCTGTATATCTTTTTGTTAAAGAAAATAGCATAGCTGCAGCACATGAGAAGATTTCTGAATGCAAGAAACAAATTCTGCAAGCAAAAAGAATTCGAAAGAATCGCCAGGGTAAGGAGCAATATCTATATTTACACTGGGCGGTTTCAGTATTTTATTATCTTTTAAAATACATTGTACCAGAAAATAAATAACAAATTTTTGAAAATGCAGGGGAAAATACTGGCATCATCAATACTATATATAGTCTGGTGGGTTCCACACCCACTACTGAAAGTTTGCTGGGTGAGGCAGGCAAGGTTGAGCCAGTAGATCTCAGTGACATGCAACATCAGGAAAACCTGAAGAGTAGTTCAGAGTTGTTTTCAGGCCAAAGAAAACTCTGCAAAGCATCCTGTGGCAATTCAGATGACTTAAGAAGAACTAAGGCACGTTATTAATAGCAAGATAAAAGTGCTGGCTTACACCCAGCACTGAAAATCGTACAAGGATATGGAAGGTAGTGTCTTAGCTTACACAAGAACAGTTGTGCCAGTTGCACACCCACCAACTCCATGTGTAGCCTTACAAAATACCTCTAAACCAGGTACAAGAGGCATATTTGTTCCGTGCTCTTAAAAGTATGCGCTGATAATTTCAGTTGAAACTTAAAGCATTTCCACGTAATAGTCTTATCAAAAAATTAGCAATTGAGGAGAAGCAAAAATTTGGTTTCTTCTTAACTTTCTTAAAAAGTGAAATGTGAAAATAGTTTAAAAAAAGAACAACTGTAACAGGTAAGAAGTTTTAAATGGTAGTGTTTTATCAGTATATGTTTTGTGGATAATTTTAGACTCAACTAGAGGTTGAAAGAACCTTAACCAGTAGGAGTATAGAGTACTTACATCTTCACAAACATAGCTCTGAAGCATTTGCTTTTTGATATGTTCTGGCTAGCCTGCTGCACAGATTTTTCCACCTGAATGAGATAATTAGCGTATATACAATACCATTAGAAAATGTCTGTGTTAGTTGCCTAATATAACCATAATGTTGTTCTTAACAATCAAAACAGTTTAAAAAAAATTGTTGTTTCTCTTGCAGTATTTTATATTTTTCTCTAAAAATCTTAGATGTTTGTGTAGTATCTTATCAACAGTTTTCTGTACGTATATATTATATGGTATCTAAAAGCAATACTTATGAATCGTACTCAAAAAAACAAGTGTGCAGCAATGCAGAGCTATCTGAAGGTCATATTTTCTGGCCTCATCTTTTACAAATCACTAGCACTGGGTAAGTTTGAGTGAGTAAATAAGGGCTTACAATCATACCTGAAGTTTATTTAAAACTGCTTTTGATGTGATCATCTACTTTGAAATGTTATAGTATGATAAAAATTATATACATTTTTATATGTATATTTGCACGAAAGTTCATTTTTATGTGTAAGGTATTATGTAAAATTTTGAAAATACTAAAACTTTTTCAAGAAGCAGAAAGAACTGGTACTATTTTATGGTGTGAGGTTTTTAATTCTTAAATCTATGTTTTCAGAATTGTTTAGGCTAGTAATATTTAAATTTCTTTCAGAATATGATGCATTGGCCAAAGTCATACAGCACCATCCAGACAGACATGAAACACTGAAGTAAGTATGAGACTGCATTAAATTATAATAAGCCAGCAAGTTAGAAGTCATGAGATTTGACATTTCCTTGGTTTCATAGTTTGACCTTTCCTCACTGTTATATAGTTTCTTTCAACACAAGAAAAACTTGGGTTTTATTTGAAAATTGTGCCCTTATCAGCTTTCTGTAATTAATTTCCATCTGTACAGATTCAGAAGCATTGCTAATAGTTTTGCATTTGAAAGTTTTCCGTTGCTAAGGTGAATGAGTGAACTCAGATGTAAATGCATGACAGTTTATCAGTGACAAGTTGATCAGGTGAGAGAGTGCGGCAGTACTGTAAAGTGCACCAGCAAGTAATCATGCAGAATATATATCGCACAGGCAAGTAAAATAGAATTAGAGAAAGCAGGAGAAAGCTTTTAGGCTTGTTCTATGTCTTCCTTGTAGTAGTTGTTCCTGCATGCCCGGTTATAAATTACTACCTTATATACCACAATGTAACCTGCCCTGACATGCAGATTAGACCTACCTGTTGTCCAACTCGTCCTGCATAGAACGCACAGTATTACTTGTGTCATAGCTGGATTTGGATCACTGTCTGTGCTTTTGGGTCAGTTTGAGCAGTCGTGGGGAGATCATCTTTTGAATTTTATCAAGCCACAGAAACACTCCAGGACTTACTGCGTCTATGAGTTTGTTCTTCTTCACACGATTAAAGGTGTAGCATTGGATTGCTTTCTCATTTAAATACAGCTTGTGCCTATCCTGTTCTCTTCTTTCAATGAAATTGGGGAGGGAGGCTGTTATTTCATGTTCCATGGTGTTTTATCGCAAAAGGAAGATTTCTCATCATATTATTACCCTAATATAAGCATTTTTTTTAGCTATAAACTTCTGAGACTATTTCACACGCTTCTTTCTTGTATGTTATTTTTTTTGTGCCTTTGATTTTGTTGCCACAGTTTTGATTATTACAGTCCATTCTCATGCGGCTGAGCTACTTCTTACTTCATTAGTTAGCGTGTGCCATTTATCAAGTGAGGCTTCATAATAAGGAATTATTACAAGTGAAATTTTTTTCAGATAAGTCAATTGATTAAGAATGGAAATAACTAAATGATAACACTTTTTTTTTAAAGAAGATTCCAGGTTGTTTAGACTTTGGGGGGTTGTTTTAATTTTGCACAACACATCCAAGTGTAAGTTTCTTGAGCAAAGCTAGAAATGGCAGTAAGTTACTGCTAGTAAGTTTAGCATTTTGTCTTTTCTTAAACTTCATTTTTCTCATCTCCTTAGAAGAAGAATGTATTGTTAGAAATACCGGAGTGCTCATGAGCACTACATCATATGCCCTTTTGTCCATAGTCCTTTGTATCTGTAGTCAGAGACAAACTTGAACTGTAGCGGAATATGAGTCTCAATTTTACAGATTTTACAAATAGGACATAATAAGAGAATGGAAAAAAATTTTAAAGGGAACTTGCTTCATAGGTATTTCAGCTTGAACTGACCTCTCCAAGTGAACACTAAATATACAAACTAGATGAAGTTTTCTGATGTTTTAATTACAAGGCTTTCTTTCTCTCCAGTTTGAGGGAAGTATACAGAAAATCATGTACTATGAATCAAGAGAGACCACCTCCAGAACGGAGGAAGCCTCGCTAACAATGTCATGAACTCTTAGTCACTGAAAACACTAGAGAAGACATCTTGTGAGGAGAAATGTCACGGTTTATTGCAAGAGTTACATTTATAGCTTTTGCAGGTCATATGGCACAATAGAACAAAGTTCAGAGAAATACTTTTTTTATGCTTTTAAGGGACTATTTCTTGGAACAACTAGTCCTCTAGCGCAAAAGAAGAGAAGCTGCTATTGACTTAGTCACAAGTAACGCACAGTAGCCAATTCAGGAAGTGACAGGAGCAGAACCACTAAATGGCAGTGCCTACGGTGTAATTAGCTGCAGTATCAGAAGAGCTGTTACAGCACCGAGAAATGACACAGCATCTTAGAAGAGGAGATACAAAAATGAGAGGAGGAGGCAAAGATTTTCTGGAGTTGAAAGTAAAAAGTAAAACATCAGATGAAGCTTGAAAGTTGCTAGAAAATTCCATGTCTTCTCACAGTCTGCCTATTGCTGACAGCAAGGCATAAACAGCAATGTTTGGCAAAATAGAAGCCTTTCAGAAACTACAAGCCAAATACTAGTGAAATCATTGCATGAGCCCGTAAGATGTTAGCCTATTTCCAGTATAGGAAGGTTTAAATGTGACACCCAACCCTCTTTCAGGCATTTCCCTCAAGATATCAGCATACTACCTCAAAAAAAAAAAAAAAAAAAAACCAACAACAAAAAAACAAACAAAAACCCCCAAAACACAACACCCTCAGGTGGCACTAGAACAGAACTTTTTCCTAACCATCATGAGTTACTGAGGACTGGAAGGTCTTTTGTGATTCCCTGCCCAGACTAGTTGCAATAGCTCTCAGTGCTTCAGAAAAAAGAACTTTATTCCCTTGCTAACCTCTGTATGTCTCTGCCTGCTAATTAATCAGAGATGGTCAGATTCAATCTACCTGACTTATAAAGAAACAGATTGTTCTCATCATGGAAGCATAAATTATAGCAGACATTACAGGAAAGCGTGAAGGGCCGAACTGGAGGTTTGAGTGTAAGAGTTGATGCTTCACCCTCATTTGAAAAAGCTAGTCTACATTAGGGTAAAGAATAACAGGTACCATATCTCGGAAGGGATTATGGTGGACCAGGGTGGGTCCAAATGAGAACAGAAAACAATCAGATGCTTGCAGAAAGGTCCTGAAAAGGGCTTGACAGATTACATAGCTCAAAAGGATATGAACAATAACAAAAACTGTAGATGTTGCATGCTTCCTTTATCTCTTAATTCCAGAGGCAATCAATTAAAATAAAAACTGGGACTGGAGAAGGAAATGAGTATTTATAGGGATCACAGGAATGAAAGTATTAAATTTTGTTTGCTCAGACGTATGCTAAATCATGTAGTATCATCCAAAATATGCATTATTCTACATATGCCTACTGTAAAGCTTACATGTTATCCACTACTGTCTGGTCAGGCCATTGCCAGAGATGAAGTACTTGACTATGTGTTTGAATCGCATCTGGCAATTGTTGTTTGTTTGTTGGCTATGTTCTCCACGCTGGTGCTATGTTTTTATTTGAACTACTTCTGTCAACATAAAGAAACCTGTGAACTAGCAAGGCCTACAAAAATACCATGGGTGTTTAATGTACCCTTCTTCTTTAAATTTCATGGTCAAGTAAATAACATGTTTACAGGCCAAATGCCAAGTATACAATTGTATTATGGGTTGGCAGTCCTGTTTTCTATAAAAGTCATGAAATTATAAATTTATGACATAATAGTTTAACCACTTCTATGAGGTAGCCTTACATATGTGTAATTTCTTTTGTTATACTTTGTTTACCTTTGCAATGTTATTACCTATGCTTTTTATTTAATGGTTCTTTTTCCTCCACTTAGTTCAAATCTATTTTTCAAGACAGTCACAGAACTTTTTTATAAATACTGTGACAATTTCTTTTCAGGCAGCTAGAAGCTTTGGGGAAAGAACTTCAACATCTTTCTCACATTAAAGAAAATGTTGAAGATAAGGTAGGTTTTTCATAGAGATTGTTATATAATTATTTAATAGGAACATAATTAATTGAGAATCTGCTATGAGTTGTTCGGCTGTATGTGCTCCCAGTTTTCTAAATATATACTTTATCATTTCAGTTGGAGCTGAGAAGAAAGCAGTTTCATGTTCTCCTGAGCACCATCCATGAGCTTCAGCAAACACTGGAAAGTAAGTGGTGTTCTTATGTAATATATATGAGTTGGTTGGGTTTCAACAGATCAAAAAGAATGACAGCTTCTAGCAGTGGACTAGCTATGTGCAATTGAGGTTGGTGACCTCTTGCATCAGCAGCATTTATTTGCAGTCTGAGTCTGTTCAGGTTTATTTATTTTTAATTCTACAAGCTGGCCACTATGTCATCTGCTGACTAGCCTCAGACCAATGCATAGGCAACAGACTTCTTTAAAATGTGGAGATTGAGAATAGCAATTTCAAGTGTGGTGGCTTTTTTTGTATTTTTCTTTTTTTTTCTTTTTTTTTTTTTAAACAGAAAAGTGTTTTTGTGCATAGTTTCCAAACTTTCTTGTATGATTCCAGTTGCAGTAGTATTGAACATGTTGGAATACAGAAAAGTTAAATGACTTACCTACTCAGGCAGGGAGCCTGTACTAGAGCAGAGACTAAAACTGTCAAACACGAGAGCTAAATTCAGGAATGCAGTCAAATTCATCTTTTATCATACAAAGAATATTTTTTAATCAGCGTTTACTTTTCATGCTGCAATATACGTAATATTGTTTTAAATATTATTTGCTGGATACTTGCCATGTCTTCTGAAGACAGAATAATTGGTATAGTCTGTGGAGCATGACCTGATTAACATATGTAGGTGGCTATAGGAGCAGACTTTCATTCTCTAAGGCCCTTTAGATCTTCTTAAGCAGAATGAACAGTTAATCCTAGGTGCACTTTAGCAGAAGGTTATTGTTATTAAGTGTTACTAACGCTTGCCTAAGTGTTAGTCTTTAAAATACATTTTCATATGAATGTATGGTTTACCTTTCAGTTCCTAGAGTTTTGTCAAAGAAATAACTGTTTAGTTGAAGGCACAACTTTAGCTGAAATAAAGAAACCATCAATAAACAAAGATAAGGCATGTAATTTCAAGCAATCTGGCACTATTTGCTTGAATTGATCCTACAGGATTTACCCCACATTTCCTGTAATGGCTGTTGGAGATACCAGCCTTAAACATTGTGAGGATTTTTTTTTTTTAGTTTAAACATAGCTTTTTTTTATTTGCAATATAGTTTGTAAATATAATCTAAGCATATTTGACTAACAGTAATATTTTATTTTAGATGATGAAAAGCTTTCAGAAGCTGAAGAATCTCAAGAAACCCAGATGGAAACAGAGACCAAACAGTAGATATATTGAGAAGACTATTCATCATACTACTGAAGAATGTCCAAATGTCTTCACTTTGTGTTCAAGCCAGTAGTAAAAGAGCAGAAACTGAAAACATTTTCTATAGCTTCTGTAAATTTTTATACAAAAATGCTTGTTTTGCTTATGCTTCAGGTGAAAACAGTTCCAGATCTGAACAGGCAGGCACTTTGTGTTAGTCCACAAACTTTGACAAGAAATGTGTTTTGGTTTACAAAGGGTGAATCTTCTGTACAGTGCTTGTGAACTAAAGTGTTTGTGAAACATTGTCAATAAAAGGTGTTTACAAACATTTTTCTATTATTTAGTAGGCGTTGAGCCTAACAGTAAGGGCTCTTTTTGTTATTCGATATCGCACTGGTGTCAGTACATCTTTGCATGAGTCCCACTTTCCATACCCTAGTCTAGATGGGATCTAAAACAGAACCAAGGTCTTAATTTTTCAAAGTAGCTGCCATTTTAGAACTTACATGTGACTAGACTAGAATTTGCTAGTCTAATTCTGTAGAAGTGATTTGTTTTGTATGAATGTTTGTCAAGGAGTGTAAACCAACAAATATCATACTGCGCTATCTTTGTTTTTTTCCTTTCCACTGCAGTGATCTAAGCCTCACCATGCTGTGGTCTGTACAACCATTTCAAAAGTCACATTCTGAACTGACACATTTGAAACTGCAATGTAAGTGCTTTGTCCTTGTAGAACCAGGAATCTAATCCTGATACCATTTGTTATCTGCTTCTGGATTTTATCTGTTAGAATATATTATGAAATGCATCATAGTTCCTGAAACAGGTAGTGGAACCCTTCCTTTCTCCTGATGACAAATATAAGCTGTAGAGCTACAATTGTAATGTTAAAGAATCTCAGATACTTTTGCTATTAATAGGGGGCATGGAATGTATCCACCTGGACTGTCCTGCAGTTTGCAGCTGAGCAGTTTGCTGGGAGGTAAGAACTACAGGTTTCAACGTTCCCAATGGGAGAAAAGAATTGAGTGTGCTCTAAGCTTTTGTAAGGCAGGGGGAAGGAACAAGGGGTAGTAGTAGGTCATGTCACTACCTGTTAGCCATGTTCTAAAATCACATGTTAAATCAACCCTTCCAGTGGTTTGGGTAAAGGAGCACATTTTGGATTTTGCTCAGACTGTGACGTAAGTGTATGTGGTTGAAGTAAAATAACAATATTATACGGAATGGAGCCGCCTCCTCAAACGAGGTGACAGGTGAGAGGGATTTCCAGGGTTGCAGCTTTGGACTTCCGTAGTCTAAATGCCATAGAATTCCCCCTCTCAGTGGCTGTGGATCTGCGTGCATTGGGCTTGGGCTGAACAGACATATCTGAGCTTGTTTTGCTTGCATTCCAAGTTTGCTAAAGGCAAGCCAGCTGAATGAGAAGTCATACAACTTAAGTAGCACAGTGCAGCCCTGGACTAATAAGCTGTCAAAAGTCTTCTAGTTCACAGCTGGTCAACTGAGAACACAGAGGAAGCTCAGGTTTGCCTGATAGAGCCTGCGTAGACATGCACTGCTTCTTGTACACTCAAAATTTTGCAGGTGGGGGTTAGCAAACAAAAAGGATTTAATATGAAAAATACACTGTCAAAAAGTATTTACTGTTCTGTGTTTTTTTTCCCCTCCTAACAACAGTGAACAGTAAAATATTTTGCAAAGCAGCAATACTAAATTATTGCTAAATCAGGGAGGAGTCACCTTCACGAATTACGGAGATCATAAATGACAAAGTCTCGAGACACTTTTAAAGTTGTGGTTTTTTTTTTTGTTTTGTTTTGTTTTTTTTTTTGTGGTTGAAAGGCCTTCTGTCAGCTGCCTGGATTGTGTTTTGGTATGGGGGGGGACCACACATTTAGCAGTTAAAACTGGTCTCCGTAACAGCAGCAGCATGAAAAAACTCACATTTCTCTGTTCATTATTTTACATAGTTCTTTGGAAATTGTTTGGTTGACTCAAGTGTCTTCTCTAGGAAATTGCACTGATCTGTATAGAACCTGACCAGAAAAATGCCAATGTATCAATCTGTCCACCTAGTAAGGAATACATACATGGAATCAAAAGTTGCACAGCAGCAAAGCAATACAAATGTATGGCAAAGCGAGGAATACATTCTAGTTTGAATTACAATGATGCAATCTTGGGAAGAAATTACTGCCCTAGAAAATCAACTTGCCGTAGTGCAATGGGAGCAAAAGGGTGGTGTCACCATACTGCGTTGGAGAGTAACCAGCAAAAAATATAACATCAGTTCATTGCAAATGCAGCCTCAGTGGGACATCTGAAATCTTTGCTCCTATTTTTTTTTCTCCAGTATTTGTACCTCTTAGCTTCTTGAACACTGAGTTTGTACCAAAAGAGAAACAAAACCAAATGAAGCTCTAATGCCAGGGAACATTTAAACTGCTCTGTTATTAGGCCACAAGTTCCAGGTTCTATCTGCTCTGCATGTTGAAAATACATGCCTGCATCCCCCTTCATTCTTCTGTTGAATTTCAATTTGTGTCATGTTTCCAAGACACAGAGGATTGTCGCTGTTTCATCCCTGCCTGGAAAGCTGTCCTACTATGATGTTTTTTTACCTGCATTGACTCTCAATGTATGCATATAAGTATCTGTACATATATAAACTCAGGATCTCAACAGCCATACTACTTAAATAAGAAATCTTTCCTGTTTTCGTGGTCTGTCTTGTCCCTATCTGATCTGAAAGCTCAGTACATGCCTAAGTGCTATATCTTAATTTCATTGCCATGCAGATGCAAAAATACGAGTAGAAAGAGAGATGCTGAAGTGACAAGGTGACATTTTTCTATGCTGGGACTTATTCTTCTGTCCTCTCCAAACAAAAGAGAGGTAGAGGGGGAGTGGAACATTGGACAGAATTGGTAACATAAGCAGAATTTTTTAGACAAAGATTTAGCAAGAAGGGGGAGAAAGAAGGTCACAGTGACACACTGTCCAATGATAGGATCTCTTTGAAACCATGGTAATTTGAAGACAGCCAGTGCCAGTAAAGAAAATAGCAAAACTATAGTCCAAAATTTTATGATAGAAATTATTAATTATATTAGATACTTGTCATGCAAGTTTTCCAGCTATCACAACTGACTTGTACCATCCTTTCCCTCACTCTTTTTTTCTCAAGTCTCAGAAGGTTCTTCTTTTTGGGAGGAAGGAAAGGAAAGGAGAAAGAAATACAGACTAGTAGTGTAAGTTTTGCTCTGGGTACCCGAGTGCTTTTTATTTTGTAGAATATGTGCATCAGGGAAATACTATACTAGTATATGAACCACTGAAAACAACTATACAACAGACTCCAGGGAAAGCAAGTCAGAAATAGAGAAGTTCTCTACCTTGCATGCTTCATCCCAACCGTCAGACATGTTCTTGGGTTACCTCACCCTTCATTTCCTAGGTCTATTCTAATGAACCTTATTATCTGTGTTGCAGGCGTCCCTAGAAGCACCACTCACTGCCCAGGCCTGTGTGTTGCCAGGAGCTGTGCCAAGGCAAAACAAAACGGCTGCCCCAATGCACTGGGCAGCGCTGCAAGGAGGAAGAACCGGCTTGGAGCGGTGTCCTGAGCAGAGCGCACACTGCAGCCCACCTGCAAACACCCCGGTGTTTGCCCTGACCTGGCGTCGTTCACCTGCCCGCTGCCAGTACAGCAGCCAGCACCCCGGTGCTGAATTTGGCTGCTCGGTTGTGTGCTGGCAGCACCTGGGAATGCTCTTGGTGTCGGGGCACCAGAGCCAGCACCTGCCCACCGATGGGCTCAGCATCCTGGCGGCAAGAGGTTTCCCCATGCATTCAAGACTAATCCTAAAGCAAGGGCCACAGTATGCTGTGGTCTTTGTCCAGATCAGCAGCATCCTGAAGAGGGTGAGTGGCTTCACGCACCTGTGCAGGATGAAACGATGGAGGGCTTGCTTCGCAGGAGGAACTCTGGCTCCATCCTCGTGCGAAGCAGAGCTCGCTGTGCTGGGCAGTCACCGCTGGTGTTGCTGCCTGAATGGCAGGAGCCGATAATAATTGAGGAACCCATAATGAAGGAACTCTGAAGTGAATTTGTTCTGTTAAGTTTGCGTTTTGTGTAGCTTTTGGTGGGGGCCACATGTTGGGGTTACGTGAAGTCTCGCAGCTGCCGGGAGCCGAGCGAGCCGGGGCTGCCAGCAAGGCGGCGTGTGGCCCAGCACCAGCCCAGGGCTAGGCTCTGTGGTTATCGACATGCTCCGAAACCCGCACCCGAAATGATTCATCGCTGCGCGGGCAAGCATTTAGTGAGGTACGGGAGAGGAAGGATGAGTTACAGAGTATTTGGTTTCCACCCAAACGGCACAAAACTAACTGCAGAGCTGCAAGCCAGCCTGCTTAGTACGCCTTCCTCTGGTGCCCGCGTCTCCGAGGCGGGCATGCGGCTCTCTGAGCAGGCAGCAGAAGGGAGCGCACGGCCGCAGGAGCGGGGTGCGGGCCCG